>LNAS01000085.1:198876-218309 GCA_001630605.1 Pseudogymnoascus pannorum
CTTCCAAAAAAAAATACCCACATCTACATCCCATATCCACTTTCACATCCCAGACCATCACCACCCCCTGTCAAACAAAATCCGACTCTCACACTCACTCAATCTCTCTCATCTCTCTTACTGCCTGCTCTCTCCCCTTTCATATATAACACACTGCCACCCCTACGCACACTAATCTCGTTTTTTTATTTTATTTTATTTTGCATTCCCTCCGTGTGCTCTTCTTCTCTCCATACCCATCTATCTGTCTTGTCTATCTATCTCTCTCCATCTCTCATCCTCAGACTCAAAAAGAAAGACACAAAGCAAAACTGCAAGCCACGGTGCATCACACACGTCAAGAAAAACATCCCAGCAACAATTTCCTCATCCAGCAGCCCAACACACACGATACATCCACACGCTACGCTCCTTACCCAACGCAAACGCATACAAACCACACAAAATCCTCCCGCGAGAGCAAACCAAGCTTCCTGAAAGGCACATAACCCTTGTCACCACCCACTCAGGAACCACCGACATATATAATCCCTCCCGCGCCCCGTCCCGCGAAAGGAGATACCGAAGCTATCGCCAGCGTCAACGTCACCGCTCCCTCGTTGCCAACATCACACCCCTACCTCCCACCACCACCCCGGACGCTCCACAGACCCGCTTGAAACAACATCAGAGCCCAACGAAGCCGGACTTGCGCAAGGTGCTGAAGTGCCAGCACTCCCCGACGTTCTGAATCCCCCCTCCCACGGGAGCTCTTTCAAACCGCCCTCCTTGTGAGTTATTCTTGGAATTTACTATTAATAATACACCTCTTGCCCTACCCCTCTCGTTCTTCCTGCAACGAAATAAAAAGGCACACAAAAATAAATCTACAGCTTTTGTTTTGCAAGAACATGCGCAGACGAGCAAAGAAAAGATTCAAAACACCGATCACAAGCTTAAAAAGACTATATACTTACTATTTTACCCTTCTGCAGTCAACACTCAGAAGCAACCATGATCACCTCAGAGTTCCCCGACTTCAACATGGGCCGCGGTGCCTACGACACAACTGGCGTCGAGAAGCCCCCGAAGCCAAAGCCAAAATAAGTTCCTCATCCGTGAGAACAAAAACACCCACCACAACCACGAGGTAGCTCGCCAGGTTGAAGGGGATCAACGCGGAGGAGGGGCCAGGAACCCTCCTTCGTCCCCTGACGATCCGGGACCTCAACCAACACCTACGAGCCGTGCCGGTGGCATGTGCCCGGATTCTAAATATACCTCCCCGCGCTTATACTCTTAATATCTACACCTCTATACTATCAAGCGGGGGGTTCTTAATAATACTGTCACAATTACATCTGTACCACCAACACCACGACTGCTACGACACACCTACACACCAGGCGCGCAGCCAGCCAGCCAGCTAGATGGGGCAATAAATTGTTCTACATCTATACAATCATCACTACCATCATCGTTACCTACAACACCGATACAACAAATTGGCAGCGCAACACACATCAATCGTTTTTTACTACATCCTTATTTCTTTCATTTTGTCAGTTCAGAGAAGCGCGAATACAGAAGGGAGAGGCACTCAAAATGCACACAACCAAAAGTCGAGGGAATTTCACAGGCGTTTTTAAAAACTATAGACTGGGGGTACAATACTGGGAAATTTGGGAAACTGGGAATTTGTTTTTGTTTTGGCGGGATATACTTCTGTTTATAGCGGCTGCGTTTTTTCTTCTTCTATTTAGCATGCATCTTTTTTTACATCATTTTAGCCTCTTGTTGCTTTCTCTCTCACGGGATTTAGCTGCTCTTGTTTTTTTCGTTTCTTGGTCTGCTGGGGGTGGGGGGTTATTGTTCTGGTTTCGGGACTGGGGGATGGGTGACACCAGGCCATGGGTTTGGTTCACCTGTTCGTCCCTGGGGACTCTCGGCGGGGAAGGGGAAGGGGGTTATCTGCTTTTTTTACATCCAAAATGTTTATCACCGGTGGCGGGATGGGACTGGCAAAAATTTGGGAAACGGGGGATGGGATGGGGGTGTTGGCATTTTAGGCGGTCCGCTTTTTTATCACTTTATTACTTTTAACTCTTTTGGATAGATACCCGTCCGCGTCCTTTTTTATTTTTCTGCTTTTTCGGGTTTTCTAGATAGAAAGAGCTTCTTTTTTTGTGTACTTCCTTTTATTTTTATCTCTGAGAAATTGTTTATTAGAGCAGAGCAAGCACAAGGGGGGCATCAACAGTACAGATTCAGTCACCGCAAGGGATTGGGGGAATAGCGATATTTATGGATATGGATAATCTTTTATTATAGAGGGAAATGGGAATGCAAGAGAATTATTTTTGATATTTACAGACCGACTGATGCATCATGACTCGAACTGTGCTTGTCCTTGGCCTTGTAGTGTATTTTTTCACATGCGAACACCTCCCCCCGCCAGCCCCGCCTCTCGTCACACACACATACATACATATATACGTATATGTACATGTCTCGATATGGCTCTTTCCGCACTTTGCATGAACCTGTCTCTCTCTCTCTCCGCCTCTCTCTATATTGTGTCTCTTATGAGATGGAACTCACATTCTGGGGGGGGGGGTTTGGATATATTTTTTCGAATTTGAATCCTTTGTGCGCTCGGCGCGAGGAGATGGGGGTGAGCGGATTGGTTCCTTTCATCGCGCCAGGCACCGTATTGGCTGCGTTTGCGTTCGCGGTGCGTTGCGTTCTGCGTTAAGTTTGCATTTGCGCTGGGTAGGGGGGGTTGAGGGGGTGGGATAGGATTGGAGACGTAGGTTTTTTTTTATGACGGCGGGTTGCAGTGCAGTGCAGTGCAGTGCGTCGCAGTGCGTCGCAGGTGCAGGAGGGTAGGAGGGTGAGGAGGTGGGTGGGTGTATGACGTGGTGTGTTGTGAGATTGCGTGGCGTCGGTGTCTAATGTATGATGCGGTATGGTGTATGGTGTATGGTATTGCGGTGATGGTAGTATGGTGTATGAGTATTGTGTGGTGTGGTGTTATGGTACTATTGAGTGGTATGCTATGTATACCCGGCATTCTTTCCACTCGTTCGTTCGTGCGTTCCTCCTGTTCATATTTTTGGGTTGCCAGTAGGGATGACGGTGTGTGTTTGAGCGGGACATAAGATTTATGGATTCCGGGTTCTGGGACTTTGTGGATTTGCATGTTCGTTGGTGCGAGTTATGTTCATGCGGGTTGCACAGCGGAGGTGGAAAGGCTATGTATGTATGTACGTGAATATCAGCGGAACTGATAGATACCACATTCGCATTCTCATCCCGTCACTTTTTCCTCCCCAGGTCGATCTCAAAGATCACATTTCCCGGATTCCGGATTTCTAGATCTCCATCGCGCATTTGTGGATACGAATTCAACGCAAATCTACAAACTCAAATGCTGCTCCTGCACCTTACCTGTTCCTGACCGGGTCCATCCGGTTCAGGAACTCACGATGGTTCTTTCTCGCTTCACGCGGGAGCTTGTTCGGCGGTGGATCCCCCCGCCCGCTCGCGGCACCAGTACTAAACGGGATATCGGCGAGCCGGATCTGGGATGTGATGCGCGGCGTGAGTCAGTCAGTCCAGCAGTGCTGGGGTTGAGGTTGGGATGGATGTGAGAATGGGAATTGGGCAAAACAGGGAAAATAGGGCCACGAGATACGGAAAATGGGGATTTGGATTTGGATTTGGAGTTATTGGGAGGGCCGGGGGGAAGAGAGATTTGAGACACGGGCATCGAAGATTTGTGATGGGGCGTCAATCGATCATATTTTCACGTTCTTTTTGTCACATTTCGTACACCCGGCACGGTGGCGCTGAGACGAACGACCGGGTTTGTCTCGGTGGTTGTGCTCAGCGCGGAGGGAGCCGCAGATGTGGTTAGGACGGGGTGTCTCATTTCTCATCTGATCTTTTTTTTGGGGCTTGTCATATTTCCCGGGGGGAGAGTTTCGGGATGTGTGAGATGGATCGCGGAGTGGCGAAGTGGAGAGAGAGGTAGGGTTGGGTCTGAGATGGGAATGTGATGTTAGCTGAGGTTTTGTGCGTTGGTTGTGGTGACAGAAGTGATAGAGGTGATGGAAGTTATTATGAAATGTTTGTTATTTTTGCCACTCAGACATCTTCATTCATGCTATTGCCGGGGAATCTTAAGCATGTCCCCCGGCAGCTCTCGGCGAGTGAATGGGGTCTCGTCATTGTGGAATCTCTCTTCCTCTTCACTCCAAGGTGATAAACAAGTAGATAGAAAGGAGTACTTACAACCATCAATTTCCATCCATTTGATCTCTTTTCCGTGTCAAAATTTACCCCTTAAGCTCAGGACTCAAGAGTATACACCCAACCTGTATTTAGAAAAGAAAAAGAGAAAAAAAAGACACAAAAGTTGAGAACGCAGCGTTATTTATTTGTCAGAGAAGCGATGCCAAGATCCCAAGCCGGCTCGCCGCCCTGTCAGACCGGTCAAATTGAGATCCGGGGTTACACTAGCGCGCCCTTGCCGTTTCCTAAATAGATTTAGCTTAAATAGCACGTGATATTTCAATAATATAAACACGTGATGTGCTTAGGTAATACCACATGGTGGTGGATGGTGGGGTACGACGACGACGTAGGCAGGCGGGACCATGACAGCACGAGCAACCTAGTAGCAGCAACGTCAACACAACACACTTCTCACCCACCAGCGCTCCATCATCTCACAAACACAACTGACAATCTGCTCACCACATCCACCACCAACCACACATACAGACACACACAAACACTCATCCCCGCCTAAAGCCGACAATGTCAATAATCCAATCCCACACCTCCGCCTCGCTCACCGACCACTGGCGAACCATTGACATCGACGCCCTAGACCCGGAGTCCTCGCGTAACTTCCCGACCGCCACACTTGCGGCGCCGCCGAGTGGACCGAGAGGACTGGATGTTGGGAGTGTGAGGGGTCTTTTGAGGGGAGGTGATGCAGAGGGTGCGTTGAGGGGGGCGGTGGGGAGTGGGGTTGATAAGGTGGGTTTGGGGTTTCCTTATTTTTGATGGAGGGAGGGTGAATTAGATGTGAAATTAGGGGAGGGAGGGAAGAGGGCTAACATGTGAATAGGATGCCCAACTCCAGATTGTCATTGAAGTCCTCCAGTCCATCAAGGCTGCGGATATGACACCGCTTCTGCGCAGCGTGTACGCCTCTGAGGGCGGGTCAGACGTTCTCGACTCATTGATGAAGTATTTGTGAGTTTTGCCAACTTCCCTCCCACTTTCTTCGTGGCCCCTAGGAGTTGGAGGAGGGGTACAAGTATAGGGATAAAGACTGACGCTGTGAAAACAGGTACGCAGGCATGGCGGCGCCAACGCAGAGACAGGGCGAGAGCAGCGGTGCTGCGATGAGTGTGCTTCTCAGCTGGCACGAGAAGGTGGTTGAGGTTGCGGGATTGGGGTGCGTGGGAAGGGTTATGACGGACCGGAGGACTCTCTAAAATGGAATAGGACGGTACTGCCTGGGCTGAGGCACTGTGACACAGGACTAGGCTTTATGGATGGGTTCTAGGGCCACTGTACATGTTGGGTGCTGAGGACGATGGATGACTGAAGAGAAGGTTAGAGACAGTGATTCGAGCTGGGCGTTTGCTAAATCAAGCCGGTGTCTGGGGATCCATAAATAGAACAGAGGATAACAGATGCTCAAAAATCCAATACAAAAAAGTGTTCATACAAATATCCTACACCCCACCCTTAATTTATACTCCCCCCTCCCAAAATATCTTTCATATTAATCTCCCCCGTCCCCCTCTCCAACGGCTTCCTCTGATCCGGACTCTCCTTCCACCCAATAAAAAAGATGATCCTAAACGTCGCCGGTATCCCGTCCTTTCCAGGCTCCCCATACAACTCCTTATAAATCGCACTAGCAGCAGCCAACACCTCCCGTCCAATCCCACCCATCTCCCTCCCTAGCACCGCATTACTCTCCCCCATCGCCTGCAGATCCTTCATCAGCGCGAAGATATCGGGGAACTCGACGACTACATCCTCCACATCCACCGTCAGGAGTTTGAACCCCGCTTTTGTCAAAAGTCCGCCTACGTCACGCACATCAGCTAACGGCGAGGTATGCGGCGCTACACCACCCCGACGCTCTTGCGACGCGAGTTGCAGCGCTGTGCGAAGTTCGAATAACGTGTCGCCCCCAAACATGGCAGCTAGGATAGGCGCATCAGGTTTCAGTACGCGATTCGCATGCGCCAGCAGCGCAGGGAGGTCATTAACCCAATGCAGCGCGAGGGAGGAGAGGATCGCATCGAAAGTATTCTCTTCGTACGGTAGCGACTCGAGGGTGGGAAGGACGGTGCGGGTCAGCGCTAATGGCGAGGGGAGAGGGAGCGCATCGTCGCGGTGCAGAAGAGTCGGGGAGGTCTCGGCGCAGGTTAGGTGGCCGATGCGCTCGCTGGCTGGGGGTTCAGCGGGGGGGAGGGGCGTGGTGAGGGCGCGGGCTAGGTTGCAGGCGTTTGCGCCGAGGTCGAGGATGTGGGGGAAGTCGCGGTTGATGTCCTGTTGCGGGGTTGGGTTAGTTGTGTGTGCGTGTGGTTTATTATTTTGTATTTGGGGACGGGGAAGAATTGGGGGGGACGAACGAGCAGGCGGTCGGCCAGACGGGTGGCTATCTCGTCGCGGAGGTAGTCGACTTCGCGGCTTTGTTCGGGCTTGGAGGCTGCGCGCTCTTTTTGGAGGTGCTTGACGTGAGAGTTGAAGACTTGGAGGGTTGGTGCGCCGGGGGCTTGGACGGCGTAGGTGCGGGGTGTGAAGGGGGAGGGAGGTCGGGGGGATGGGAAGGAGTAGATGGCCGGCCGGCGGCAGCGGAGGAGGGGGCGGAGGGCGAGGGGTCTCATGGTCGGCGTGGTGGAGTGGACATGTGTGGGAGTTGGTGCTTCGGGAGATAGTACGAGATAGCTATGCGATTGACTTTCTGTGCAGGGATGGGATGGTCGTTGTGACGGAAGATAGTAGAGCCGAGTTCCGTAGCTGGGGGACGGGAAGGCCGCTTTTAAGGCGTTTTTTAAGGCTGCTGCTGCTTTTAAGGTGCAGGCTTGGCAAGGGCCCAAAATAGAGTCGATCTGTGGAAAGGGGAAAAAATCTGGAGTAGGGAAATGGGACATGGAAAATGGGAAAAGGGAAGACGATGATGGCATTTGGGGATTTCGTAATATTTTCCGTAATCTTAGTGTGCTTATAATGCCGATATCTACTATATTTGTATGTGATTTGCAAATATTGTAATTACTGCACTGTACGTACACACAACTAACACCACCAATATAACAACATATGGGTCTTGAGGCTCAAATTCACATGAGAATGAAGTCGAAGTAAAAAATAAGATAAACTAGAAATATAGGATTACACCAACGCATGCAGCAGACCTGATAATAACCTTAGTATTTCCTTCTAGACTCTAGTACTTCTTATTGAAACAACTTCGTTTCCCCTTCATTGACTTCTTCTTTCCATCCCGCCCTATAGTCGTCACATGAAACACAGAAAACGTGACTTCTTAAGAGTACGTACCACCTAGTAGTGTTAATGGTGCTCCTTTGGAGAAAATCTAGGAGTAGCTGGACCCACTATTGCTAATCGCCTAGGGAGGTCAGGGGTATTCGAGCTTATCCATTGGTCCGATGGCATCGGGTATCCCTGACCCGAAAATGTTTCAGAGACCACAAAGCCATTTTGCTCTGATGTGCTCGAGGTACTGGGAAAAGTACTTGGTTCGCTGTGGACTGCTCCGCTAAATACGAAGTACCATCCCCTAACTACCAGCATCTGGCCAGTACCTTGTCTTCATGCGCCCCTCCTTCGATTGCGAAAATAGTACGTAGACGTAGGCCTGGATACGTCGCCTTTGTCCACAATCACCAACCCGCCAGCCAATTCAGCTCAGGAGGCGACTTTTCTATTTTCTCTTCACCTTCACTTTCAACTTCACCTTCTTTCATCTTCCTCCTATTCTAATAGCTTCATTTTTCTCTGTCGTGTTCTCATGCCCTTGTCTCTCCACGGCTCCTACCACCTACGTCAACTCTCCACCTAGTCGGCATACCCTGAAACCCACTAGCAACTTGATATTCACTCGCTGAACCTTTCTGGGGAAAACCATCGTACTCAAAGAAATATCGTCGACACTACCCTAAGATCAACATTCTCTTTCCATTCTGCTTGCCACTTCCCACTTCTTTTTGGCATTTCTATTCACTACGTCAGACGGACACAATCGCTCAACCGCCGCGCTTTCAGTGCTTTCCTTTTCAGCCTGCGATCAGAGCAACCCCTCACGGCCTGCATCCCAACTACGCAGCCCGCGGCAAAGATCAGCATCCTCGAAGGAAGTGCTCCTTGCTACATTGACAACACGTACATAATACATACACTCCGGTCCTCAGCCGGCAGTTCCAACACCGAACAGCACTGTCAGGTGCTACACACGCGACCAACACGGCTTCTTTCATCCATCCGTGAGCTGGTCTCGCCAATCGATGTCCTACCAATCTGGACTGCCATCAGCAAGACAGGGAGGATTTATACCTCTTTCGAATGCTGTGTCAAAGGAAACCCTACGCAACAACGACGCCATGAACTTCGAAGATATCCCCATGACCAAGGTCAAGTCGAATGCCAGTTCGGCTTGGCAGCAGCGCGACGGTCAGAGCATATACGACAATGACGGCGCCCCGTCTGGCTCACGCCTCGAGCCGCCTGGCCACGGCCACCACGGCCGGCGCAAGCTAAAAAAGATGAACTCGAGACAATCTAATGCCGCAAACCAGCAGTCGGTGCTGACGGGCATGGGCAAGTTCTACGACAAGATCGTCAACTTCTCCATCGTCACCCGCTACCTGGTTTACGTCCTACCCGTTGCCGCCCTGATCGCGATCCCTATAGTTGTCGGCGCCACTGTGGCCACGGATGCGAAGATTGGTGGAATACGCCTCCTCTGGTTCTTTATCTGGGTCGAGTGCGTGTGGCTCAGTGTCTGGGTCGCGAAGCTCTTCGCCAAGACGCTCCCTTATATTTTCGTATTTCTCTGCGGCGTCATCAGTCCAGGTACACGGAAATATGCCTTGATCCTGAGGAGACTGGAGATCCCTCTTTCCCTCGTCGGCTGGGCCGTCGCGTCCATCGCCACGTTTGAGGCGCTTATCAGTCGTCCCGATAATACCCCCCAAAATTGGACAAGTGTCATGAAGAAGATCCTGGCCGCGGCCCTGATCGCATCCTGCATCTACCTCGTTGAGAAGCTGATTATCCAGCTCATCAGCATCAGCTATCACCAGCGCTCCTTTGATCTCCGTATCCAGGACTCTAAGCACCAAACTCATCTTCTTGGCCTTCTCTACGATGCATCCCGAGCCCTGTTTCCCCTGTACTGCCCCGAGTTTGCCGAGGAAGACTACCGGATTACTGGCAATGTCGACACCATACGTGTTGGTAAAAAGGCATCCGGCGCGGCAACTCCTATGAGACTCATGGGCAATGTGAACCGCATTGGTGACAAGATCACATCGGCGTTCGGGAATGTCGCATCCGAGATCACAGGAAAGAAGGTCTTTAATCCCAACTCTGCTCATTCCATTGTTGTGGAGGCCCTGGAAAAGAAGAAGTCCTCTGAGGCACTGGCGAAGCGTCTGTGGATGTCATTCGTCATCGAAGGGAGAGAGGCACTGAGCATCGAAGATATCCAAGAAGTACTCGGCCCTGCACATAGGGACGAGGCCGATGAGATTTTTGCTTATATCGACGCTGATAACAATGGAGACATTAGTCTGGACGAGATGATTGTCAAGGTTGTGGCCATGAGCCGCGAGCGCAAGGCCATCGCAAACAGCATGCACGACATCGGGGATGCTATTTCCGTGCTTGACTCGGTCCTGGTCGCTGTTGCATTCGTCATTATTATTTTCATCTTTGTCGCCTTCCTCAACGCCAGCTTCGTGACTACTCTCGCAACCGCCGGCACAACACTTCTCTCGCTCTCCTTCGTCTTCGCAGTGACTTGCCAGGAATTCCTCGGTTCCTGCATCTTCCTCTTCATCAAGCACCCCTACGATGTCGGTGACCGTGTGGATATCAACAGCGAGCCTCTCGTCGTCGAGCGCATCTCCCTTCTCTACACTGTCTTCAAGCGTATCGATTACATGAAGATGGTCCAAGTCCCCAACATAGTCCTAAACACCATGTGGATCGAGAACGTCACGCGCTCCAAGGCTATGAAAGAGCAAATCGAGCTTTCTATCTCCTTTGACACCAGCCTCGAGGACATTGAGCTCCTCCGCGCCGAACTTGAAGCCTTCGTGCGTCACCCAGACAACAGCCGTGATTTCCAAGACGACGTTGTCCTTGAATGCGCCGGCGTCGGAACCATGGACAAGCTCGTCCTCAAGGCAGAGATCCGCCACAAATCCAACTGGGCCAACGAATCCATCCGCGCCGCTCGCCGCTCGAAGTTCATGTGCGCCCTCGTCCTCGCTGTTCGCAAGATTCCTATCTACGGCCCTGGTGGCGGCGGAACCGCTCTCGGCGAGCCAGGAAACCCATCCTACTCCGTCACCGTCTCCGATGAGCTTGCAGCCGAAGCCCGCCAAAAGGCAAAGGACGAAAAGGAGGCCAAGCGCCTCGTCCCAACCCCCAAGCCAGACGCGGGTAAATCAACGGAAGCCGGAGCCAAGGAGCCGGAATCGGGCGTCTTGGGAGCTACGCATGAGACTGCCGCAGCGGCCGCGATGAATGCGCGTCGTCCCACGGATACCGGGCTGGATACCCAGCAGAGGGGGAGAGGAGACACTCTCGACCGCGCGCGCAGCAGCGACATTGAGGTCCTGAGAAATGACCTTATCCACCGCGCGAGCACGCGTGGCAGGCGGCGCGCGGATATGACAGCTTCCCCGCTGCAAGTCGGCACTAGCGGCGCTGCCATCGGGTTGACGCCCAGCAGCCCGCTTCGCGACCGCGCTGATGAGGATGAGGAGGCTAAGGTTGGCGGATATGGAGGGTACCCTGCGTCGCCAGGGTATCCGGCACAGCCCCAACAGCAGCAGCAGCAGCAGCAGCAGCAGGCGGCGGGATACCCGGCGCAACCGCAGACGCAGACTGGCCAGTCTTATCCGACGCAGCAGCAAGGGCCGGGTGGGAGCTATACGCAGTTCCCAGCTGGGGCGGCGGGACAGGGGCAGCAGATGCAGCAGCCGGCGCCGCCGAGGAAGGATGGGCCGAAGTTTTAGGGGATGGGGGTTTAATGAAATGGGGGATGAGGTTGGATAAAAAGATTGGATATATGCCTTGATGGCCGAATCTGGCGTATATTTTTTGGGGGGGAATTTATTAGAGCGCGGTTGGGATGGACCACTGCGCAACGCATTGATTGCTTATGTGGATAGATATTTGTAGAGAGAATAGAAGGGAGATTGATGAGTGTGGTATGAAAAAAGGAATAGAATACAGAATTCAATTCGTTTCACCATTTACAAATGAGAATGCCTGTCTAGCAAATATAATCCTCTCTGTTCATGTGGTGTAAAAGTATGAAGATAAGAGTGTATAAGTTTTGATGTTGTCTACTGTTTGCTTTGATGCAAGTCCACATACCCTACTGATTATTTTCGTTTTACTACTTGTAATGTAGGCCGGCCTTGAACACAACATTATAATATATTCTCTATCATAACATAACCTATCCTGTTTTGTAATTCCCATTCCCAGACTAACTAATAATCCATTATATAACTAACCCTGATTACTACGTCGAGATCAGAGAGACACTAATCATCTTGGCAAAGCCGGCACTCGCAAATGTATAACTATGAGGTCCGGAACATTGGATAAGGTTGATGACGAACGTTCGTATTGGGACCATGAATGATCATCATCCCGCTTAGTAGCGTTAAAACAAGATCGTCTGCTCTTCCTTGCAGAATAGGTGAATTAGGTACAGGCTGCAATTCCCTCACCCAATAATCCCGAAGTGATTATCACCAGATGGGCAGTGGCTCCTTGGATGAAGGACATGAATAGTAGAGCACAATATATAACGGCGATGTCCAAGAGCTAGACGCTACGTAAATAATAATTGGCGGTTTTGAAACTAACGAATTTGTAACAAGCGCCCCATTCATGCATTGCTGCCTGATGTTGATAAACTAGCTATTCTAATATCGCACGACCTACTTGTGTTATTTATACGCTGGAACTACTAATCCAAAGATGTTGCTTGCGGCCGAGGCTCAGCGTCCAAGTCCGAAACATATTTTGGTTCACCCTCAATAACTACATACCCTCTGTAATCCTCCACACCTACGATGGATCAACCGAAAAATGACCTCGAAGCAAGATGCCAGCTAATCTGGGAGAGAAAATTCCGAGATTTTCCCTCATCCACCCGGAAGACGGACGATACCGACAGTTCTGGGGAAGATGACATACCTAATTGCTCACCACGGCCAAGATTCAAGGCGTACGTGAGTTCGGTGTCGAGCAGCGAGTCAGACGAATCTCCCGTCTTTGGAATCTGGAGCTCTGAGCCCTATAACCTTAGTCTTGAGGCCGCTGGTCTTGTAGAATGTGCTAAGGAGCCTGAGCGGCATTGGGAATTACTGGACAAAAAGGTTCAAGGAATCTTGACATGCACAGTTCCACCTTGGCATAGATCAAAAAGTCTCCAGACCGTTCGTAGCGCCGTCGCTATCATTACGAGGCTCCCACAATCGTCTTTACGACTCTCGAGCAATTTGTGGTCTACATTCAACACCAGCGACTCTCATTATCTTCACGAACCGGGGCGGCCCTCAATACCTAGTAATGGAGAAGCACCAACATCATCCTGGGAGAAGCACAAAGTCGTTTCCATGGTCGACTCTAATACAATCCTATTAGCTTTAGTAACAGCGCATCTTAACCAGACTAGTCACCGACTTATGGGCACTCAAATGACAGACTATATGAAAATTCTGTCGATCTTACTCGACGAGATCACAGCTTTCGAGGCTTCCCTGATGACTACGCTATCAGGGGATCTTGACATATCAACTCACCTCCACTCCTGTCAAGTCGCAAGGGCCTTCGTCTGGACTGCATGGCAACGGTCGCTCCAGATATCATCCTACTACTTCTTTGGGACGCGGTTACGGCGTGAATGTAATATTGAGGACTGGTATCCACACCCTCCTCAACCATACGAGGACTTGCCGTTTAGCGTTGTCGGCAACCTCCTAAAGACAGAAGAGCAGGCAGATCAGGCATGCAGATACATGTGTAGACACTCATTCGACTTGGTCAGGTTAAGCTCATTTAGTACCCAGGACTTCAGAACCCTTATATTATGTTACAACAATCAGTTTTGCAACAGAAACCCACGATGCTATCAGGAGGATTCAGAATGGGTTCACTGTAAGCCATCAGCACCTTTCTGTCCCCGCTGCGCTCAATCGGCGCCAGAAGATCAATCCGCCCATGATAAGGATTGTGCCAGGAGCTGCCAGAGAATCCCGTGGCACAGAGACTCCTATCTCAGTACCCCAGCTCCACGAAGCGTGGATTTGTCATTGCATCAATCTAGGGCCACTCTGCAATATCGGAGAGCAACGGATCAAACGTTGGCCATATCACATGTCTGGAGCCATGGACAAGGAGGAAGACCCGAGGAAGGGTTCAATAAATGCCTCCACAATCGTTACTCAGCCCTTGCGGTCCATTTTGGTTGTGACTCGTACTGGATTGATGCTGCTTGTATACCCTCGGATAAGAATCTTCGTTCGGAGGCGATAAAGACTATCAACCCGATCTTCAAGCACAGCAAGGTCACGCTGATTTGTGACAGAGATATAATGAGCATTGACGCCCAAGACCTTTCCCCTGAGAAGTGTGAAACTCTGGTTTCCGTTCTGCTTCTAAGCGACTGGAACACTCGAGCGTGGACCCTTCTCGAGGCTATCCGAGGAAACAGGGCGATTCATCTCTTATGCAAGGACAATAATCCTGTTGCGTTAAGAGATATTCTCTCGTTACTATACAATCAGGGTAGCATTACCTTGTGTGCTCTACTGATTGGCTCGCCTCACTTACTGCCTATGAGTGAAATGGATTACAATGTCGGCTTAGAACGAGCGGGGGTCATGCTAAGCCGTCGCTTTACCTCTAATGAAGGCGATGCCATTATCATATGGAGCCTTCTCTGTGGCAATGATATGGCAGAGACAAAACCGGAGCGTTTCTGGAAAGCTAGACTGCGTACTAGGATCAGTACGGGATTTCTGATGTCGACTTGTGAGAGGGTAAATGGTGTTCCTGGCCTCAGCTGGGCTCCAGCGACACCCATCGCCAACCCGTTGGCAGCTATAGCTCATGCTAAAGATACTAACACAAAACTGGTATCTAATCCTAGGGTTTACTGGCCGCACGACAGTACTACCACGGTCACGGCGACTCTTCTTCAAGCACAACACAAAAATTTCAAAACTCCTCTTTTTCTCCATAGTAGCTGGTATGTTTATATCGTGCAGCCACAAGACTTGAAAAAGCATTCAACTATCCCAAACTCCTGTTGGGAACGTGCGCAACAGGTTCTGTCGTTGGGGGAGTACAAAAAGGTCATCTTTCTTCGGCCTAGTATACCGGATACCCTCCTGGCGAACTCGGGCTTTCAGTTTATGCCACTGCAGCACCTAGATTATGGCGAAGGGTCCCCAGTAGCGGTTTGTGCAACAAAGGATGACCGTGAAAAGTTTGATGTATCTCGCTTGGCAACAGAACTTACTCAGGAGTGGGAGCTTTCGGGGGAAGAATGGGAATGGAAAGGTGTATACGCTGTATCGCCTAATGATAGTATTGACATAAATGCGTTTGAGGTCATGAATCTTAGAATAGTATAATAATGTTCTAGAGCAGGGCGAGATCGCAATTATCGCAACTCTTACATGGAGGGTTTATGGCGGTTTGCGTCTAATTCAGAGTGTTCTACGGGTTTAAATTTGCGTCTAGTTTTGAAATTTGCGTGTGGTTGGATTCTGCGCCTGGCTCCAAGATTTACGTCTGCTGTTGGATTTTGTGCCTGGTTTCAAGATTTACGCCTGCTGTTAGATTTTGCTTCTAGTTTGGAATTTGCGCGTGCTTGTGTTCATGAGAACGGATCGCAGCTAAAAGATAAGCTTCGTAGTTAGGCTTCGAGGGATTGGCAACCCCGAGTCTGGACTCTGGGCCCTGGGTTATGTTTTCAGCTCGCTCCCATTACTGTACCGCACCGCGTTCACCTCTGGTCCCGTGAACCCGTATCTCTGAACACGTGGGATTCTGGGGTTTCGCCAAGCCGTCATTACTTTGTACAGGGATGTTATGACCTCCCAGGTGCGACGGGCCGTTCGATGAGTGGATTAGACTGAACAACTGACAGACGGCAGGCCCGGCTGAATAGGAATATTAGCCCAATCCTTCGAGCCTTGGAACTCTTGGCTATATTTCTGGAGCCTTGGGGCGAGTTAAGTTAAAGATGGAGAGGTTCCCTGAAATTAGCGGACCTGGGGGGACCTTTGTGTAATCGCAGGATTAGCTTGGGTCAATTGAAACTATGAGACTCACTCAACATCTTGCCGGCGCGGCGTTTGTCGTAGGGTTCGCAGTCGCAAGAGGTCCGGTATGTAGGTATACTCTGTTTCCAACATCAGGAGGGTGCTGGTATTGATCGATAACGTTATGTAGGGAATAGGGAATGCAGGGTCGCTGTACTGAAATTCAACAACACAAACGTGCCTGCCCTCGCCCACTGTGCAGAGTTCGCCTACTACTGTCCCAGCAGCACAGCCGCGGACGGAGCTGACGACTTCGATGCCGACGGTGAAGTCGTTCCGCCCGAATGCACAAAACGTTTATACGGTGTGGGCTCCGAGGCCAGCATGGAAGGGGAGCTGGATGTCCCAGGACTGACTGAAGCTGAGTCTGTCTGGCTCGAAGGCATCTCCGAATACAGATCCCTGCGTAACCACTCGGTTATAACGCATGGTGTGCCCCTCAGACTTACTAGTATCAGCCTACCAGACCTAGTTACTATTAAACCTGGCAGCCTTTTCATCAATAAGACAACCAATCTGACGAGCTTGGAGGTACCGAAACTCATTAGCATATATACTGACCTGTCCATCAACCTGACAGGCGGGCCAGCTATCGAGCTTTCTTTCCCGAGTCTGAGAAAAGTGCGCTTCATATCATTGACCGGGAACATCAATTTGTACGTCCCCCTGTCTCTCTGTCGCTGATTTTCCAGCTTCTCTAATACGAATCTGCAGTATCTCGATGCCTGTCTTGAATGAGGCGTATAAGATTGAGGTCTACTCGACGGGGGATCTGAACTGCCACGCTTTTCTAGAGAAAGTGGCGAATGCGACGCTGCCGACGATCGGGCACTCATTAGCTAGTGATAGGATAGTCTGTAGTTCGAATAGGGGTAGCTTGACAACGATTTTACCCATTCCTACAAGCACGAGTACGGGCACACCTACAACCCCGCCTACAACCCCGCCTACGAGCACAACTACAAGTGTCTCTGGGTGCGACGGTGCATTTAGGGTTAATGGCTATTTACTGGCGTTGACGGGCTTCGTGGGATACATGCTGGTGGTATAATTATTAAGGGGCCATGGGACAAGACGAAAACACCACATAATATATAATAAAACTAGGCTGAACTCGATAAGGATTCAGGATTCGGGGCCTCTTGCTGCCTGATAGGTGAGGCGAGGGGTGAGTGAGGGTGAGCAGGGTGAGGCGCAGCAACCTTCTCGTGTCAATCAAAGAACAAACTATTTAATTATATATAGCGTTGTGCCAAAATATGTTATAGATATCATAGATATTAAATACTTAACATACCTCTGCTATCCATTACGTGAGTCCTGTAACGTAATTGGCTGGTCTCAGGACCTTGTTTCTCAAAACCGCAGGGCGTAGGAGCCACTCATCTCGTACGCCCCTGGCTTGTGCGTCCCTGCTCAATCAGACAACCTGTGTTGGTAATACTATGTACTGCACTGCGTATAGTCTGTCAATAATCCACAAGTTAAACCAGGTTGATGAGACCACATACAATATGCGAAGTTTAGCCTAGCTCTTCTCTTGAGAAATCTGTACATGTACAAACTACCTGTTACTATCCACCAGACCTTATAGCATAAAGGGAGTAGCCTACAACAAGCATAACTTACACTTCCTTGAAGTGCAGCCCAGGAACGACATCTCGAAAATTGCCGACGTACAGGTAATGGCAATCTGACAAGCAGCGTCAAGTGAACTAATATGCGTGTGGTATTATAACGACCTGTATATCGATGTATCTTCATGACTCTTATAACTCTCCATGACGACAAGAATGACAATAGCGTGCTAGGTCTGTTCTAGTAGCCATCTCATACCCTTGACTGTATCCTCGACGAATGTCTTGCTCATTTCTAGCTCGGGAAAATTCGTCCAAAAGTAATGACCTAGGCCATTATACACGTCAATATTCGTTTTCACGCCAGATTCCTCCCTCAGTACTCGCTCATATATCAATCCCTCGTCACGCAGGGGATCTAGCCCGCATACTTGGAGGTAAGCCGGCGGAAGATCCTTGTGCCCTCGTTCCGATTTCCCGTAATGGAATGGCACGAACAGCGGACTAGACATATCGCCGCTCATGCCTGCAATGCTGAAAATCCTTGCTAAAAATTTTAGGGATAGCAAGCTGAGTATGAGTCTAATGACTGGGGTGGTGAGAGAGCTCAAAGGTCCGAAAGCTATTTTGAGGATGGGATCATGACAGGGGGTCACAATAGGATGCGAAAGATACTCAGATCGATACTGAGCGGGAATATGAGAAGGTGGTAGGAAACACATAATGGCGGGGACGGCAAGATACTGGCCTGTTAGAGGAGGCGACAGTTGTTCGTCGCGTGCGATATGTGCAAGCACTGCCGCTATGTTCCCACCGGCCGATCCTCCCCCGACTACAAATCCCTTGGAAGGGTCCGCACCAAGCTCTGAGGCGTGCTGAGCGCACCATTGAAGTGCATCCCAAGCGTCGTTAATCCAGGTGGGGAAAGGGTGCTCTGGTGCGAGTCTATATTCCACGTTGACACACACAGCCCCCAGGTCCCGAGAGAACAGTCGACAGTTCACCTCCTCGTCGCTCAAGTCTCCCATACCCCATGCACCTTCGTGAAACATGACGATCAACGGACTTCCACCCTCCCCCTTTGTCACGGGCTTGTATACTCTGATTGTGATCTCTGACCCGTCGCGCACAGGAATCTTCCGATCCTGCTCGGCAACTTCGGCGATGGGTCCTGGAAGGTAGCGGAGTGCCCATTTTTCTTTCAAGGTAGCAGCCCTGTGCTCCCGGCGGGCGGTGTGATCCGTCCGGCCGTAGTATGTGTCGGATGGCTTTGGAGGCCTAATCGGCGGCCCTTTTTCTAGTGCGGCGGCTAGGGATGAATTCATGATTGCCAGCGAGACAAGTTCTTCTCTCGTACGGGGCGCCATGATGAAGGTGTGCGAGAGAATATGAATCTATGATGCACTTAGAATTGATAGTAGATGGCGAAGGACTCGGACACAAGAGCTAAAGTAGGTTATATGTCTGTAACGGTCGGGACCGTTACGTCTGTGGCATATATAACGTGTCACGCGTATTCCAGCTAGAGTCCGTACAATATTGTAGGCATTTTGGCTTAGTAAGATGTAGCACGGGCGTATCCGATATATGGTGGAGAAGAATAGAGCCGCCCAGTAGAGTACTTACCTCCCCTTCCACTCTACTATGGTGAGCAAGCGCCCACAACGGCCCGGGCCGCATAGAAAGCGCCACCAACCAACACCAGCCTCGTTTGCAGTTCCGCACTCGAGTCGTCAACGCCCCACGATTGGATGTCGCAGTGTTCGTCTAGCCTTGCATAGCCTCGCACACTGTAGTGGTAACTGGAGCCACGTTGGGAACGAGGCAGGGCAAGGCGAGGCTCGTCGAGGACAAGGACGAATCCTCCCCCACATCTAGGCATATTGTGAAACATGCCTCTAGAAACCGAGTTTATAGTTTACTTATAACTAACGCCAGTACCCAGTCTTGTTGTAGCTATCCGCCTAAATGCCCTATATCATTCAGCAGATCGGCTTGATATATATATATATATATTTATACCAAGGCTGCTTACTGGATGAAGTTACTGCATAATTTTATATACTTCACTTGTTAATTCCATATCTACGATTGACCCTCGATCTCCATCCCTGCCTCCATTATCTCCAACCTTCAAGCTCCTCAGCTCTTACCTCCAGCCCCCCCACCCCGCCAAACCTCACCTCTAATGCCCAGCACACGTTCTAACACCAGCACATCTACACCCCGCCCCCTA
>LNAS01000086.1:0-219079 GCA_001630605.1 Pseudogymnoascus pannorum
GATTGGCTAAGTAATTTGTGGGTGCGAAAGTGTCGCTTTCGCTATGCTGTCGCTTTCGCTATGCATGTACGTTATCTAGTCTTTGTCCATATCTAATTGTTTTGCCTGTGAATCCATTCATGACATTAACGAAACAGAAAGCCAACATCTTGTTCGGCCCTTCTCTCCCTGTCTTACCCATAGAGAGACAAAGTAATGTACTTGGAATCTTAGCCGAGGGACTCCCTTTGAGGCAGGTGCGGGGCTGAGGGCAAAGGATCCAGCTGTCTGTCCGACTGGCACTTACAGTGGAACATCAAGGGTAATTGTAGTTAGCGTATGTAGCCCCAAAGGGGAAATATGCTGCCGATTGCATGCGAGTTTCTACTCGCACGCGCACATACTTTATTTTTCCCCGCGCTTTGCGTGTGACATTGAAAGTCCTCACTAATGCGCAAACGCAATAAAAGGGCGTATCACCATGACCATCTTCTTCTTGCTGGCGTTTCCTTTAATGTTCACTTTGCATTGAGGCGGTGAGATAGCGAGCAACCTCAAGATGTCAACTGGTATCACCAACCGAAATGATGCCTCGCTCGAGGACAAGCGAATCGATGAGATGTTTGCAGTTGATGAGAAGGGCAAGGCTGAGAAAGTTGATGTGCCCCATTCCGACGTTTTAATTAACGAGCAACTTATGAACGATGCTGTCGACGGCGAGAATCGCGAGCATGAGATGACCATGTTGACTGCTGTCAAGGAATACCCCTGGGCTTGCTTTTGGGGATTCGTTATGTGCTTTACCATTGTGAGTCCACTCCCTCGCTTTCTTGGGTTCGCCCTAGTGCCTAGCCCTCGCACCACGGGGATTCGCGTTATTTGGTAGGAACACCGCTAATTCCTAGGAGGTCATGGAGTCGTTTGATATGTTCCTGAATGGTAACTTTGTCGCCGTGGACGCGTTTAAGGAGAGGTACGGTGTCTGGGTCGAGGGAGATGGTTGGACCATTGAAACCAAATGGCAGAGTGCCCTCTTTCAATCTGGTCAATGCGGTGCGTTTGTTGGCGTCTTTCTTGCTGGTCCTATCACGAATCGCATTGGCTACCGTTGGACTACTATATTGGGCCTAATTCTTATGAATGCCACAATTTTCGTTTCATTTTTTGTGAGTAGCCTTTCTAGCGTTGCTAGGTGTAATACCTGACCGTGTTTACATAGGCCAACTCACTCGCAGTGCTTGTGGTTGGACAAGCGTTGGAGGGTGTTCCTTGGGGGCTTTTCATTGCCAACTCTCCCGCCTACGCTAGCGAAATTGTTCCTCTGGTCCTTCGCGGTGCCTGCACGGCCACCCTGCAAATGAGTTGGTCTATCGGCTCAATAATTGTCGCCGCTGTCACTTACGGCTTCAATCAGCAAGACAGCGAGTGGTCGTGGAGGGTGCCTCTTGCCTTGCAGTGGATTTTCCCCGTGAGTGCCCTCGTAGACTCCGTCTCCTCAGAAGCTAACCCCTCTAGACCCCCCTTTTGATCCTCATATTCTTTGCCCCTGAATCCCCCTGGTGGCTTGTTCGTCGCGGACGGAAGGAGGAGGCACTTCGCTCCATAAAGCGCCTTGGCAGCAAATCCGAAGATCATGCTCTGAAATCACTTGCAATGATGGAGAGAACTGTTGAGATTGAGAATCTAATGGGTGGTTCCCCTAAACTCCTTGACCTTGTAAAGGGGACCGATTTGAGGCGAACAATTATTACCTGCTTGATGTATGCGTCACAGAACTTTGCTGGCAACCTGATTGCCAACCAAGCTACGTTTTTCTTCACACGTGAGTAGCCCTCACTTTGACAGGTGCCTCTAATACTGATGACTAACTTCTCGATCAGGGGCTGGTATTGACACCAACAAAGCTTTCCAGCTCAATCTGATCAATGCGTGTCTTCAATTCGTTGGCAACATGTTTGCGTTGCCCCTTACTAATTGGTTCGATCGTCGAACCATCTATCTCTACGGCACAGCCACCAATATTGCCTTCCTCGTCATTCTTGGTATCTGCGCCTCTATATCACAGAATTCAGCGACCAATTACGCCCAGGCCGTTCTTGGTATTGTTATATCATTTGTTTATGCCCTTGCTCTCGGACCGATCTCATATACCATTATTTCAGAGACATCATCAGTTCGCCTTCGCGCCTTGAGTACGGGTGTTGGCCGTGCTGCCTACTACATTGCTGAGATTCCCATGATCTATCTTTCCTCGCAGATGCTCAACCCAACAGGGTGGAACTTGGCAGGAAAATGTGGTTATATTTGGGGCGGTACGGCATGTGTCTGTTTTAGTTTGGCATTCTTCTTCCTCCCTGAGCTCAAGCATCGCTCCTACCGTGAGAGCGATATATTGTTCAACCGCAAGATACCCGCCAGAAAGTTTAAATCGACCATCATCGACCCCAAGGACAACGAGTAAGATGTGGCAATCGAAATTTTTGGGATCGTGGTGTCAGGGCAGAGAGGCTATGCTTAATTACCTGACTGCAGAAAGCTCGAAGTAGCATAGAGCCTATAAAGAAAAGAAAAAAGTTACAATACTACGAGTGGCTACGAAATCATATCAGTAATTTTGGGAGCCGGTCCATTATTGAAGTTGAAATTGATTCCATTTTCCAGCTTGGATAGATAGTGCACCTTTTCCGGTCGTTATTATGTGGCGCAACTGGGTATCCAACTATAATTAGGAAAACTGATTTATCTTCTTCCTCATAATATTCTTGCCATTGTCCTGTTCTGCCTTTTCAGAAAGTCTTCGCCTCTTCATGAGAGACAAACTTCCAATCGGAGTAGGCATTATAGAGCCGCTTTTGTGATGGAAGCGTTTTGAAACCCCCTCTGGAATAAATGCTTGTAGACCCTCGACGTCAATTGTATACTTTTCTACTCTCCTCGATGTAAGGCGATGGCATGCAGCTTTTGCAAATGAAAGGACCATATCAATCCAAGACTGACACCCCATGTGCTCGGTGACGCCAGAGCCTCTGCGGAATTCAACAGTATGTTTTCCGCCATAATACAAGTTTAGAAAATTCCAACCCATATACCTGTCCCCGTAATTATTCAAAAGTGTTGCAATTGCGGGGTTTGAGTCGCATGCGTTAATGAGGGCCATGCATTCTGTAGTCGTCTTGCCTTGGAGTCTGGGTTGTCGTATCGGTTGGATTTGGCATATTCATTTTGCCATCTTCCTCTTGGCACAAGAACTTCAAATGCTGGCTCGAACCAAATAATTGCCCGGCAGAGTCTTTTTAAGTTCTCTAGCTCCCATTCTATACCAAGTCCAGGTGAGATGTGGATATGTGTTGAGCAGCTTTGGTTACTATCCGTAACGCAGATAAAATTGATAGATCTGAAGAGCTCCTCTATCTCTCCTTTCCAACCTTCATCGCCGTAGTTTAAGACTGGTGAGACTATTTCAGTTGGATCTATTGGAATTAGCAGCTATATATATATATTGGAATATATAATGTAGTAATACTAACATTGATTGGCTTTTTGTGGAATGATCGTCGAGTCATCTGTTATCGACCAGTGGAGATGCTGATTTTTGCCTTCATAGCAGCCATCTATATCGGATAGCATCTTATATTCGCCTTTTGTTTTCTCATTGAAATGGGGGATGAGTATTATAGCCAATGTATCAAGGTCTTTGGAATCTGGAAAACCATCTTGAGGTTTCCGGAGTAGATTTAGAAGAATCTCAACTTCGACCCCGAAAACCAAAGGGGTGGGCATTTTGTACTATATCAGTATTAGTTTTGAAACTGAAAGTATAGAAGCTAAGTGTAGATGGGTATTATATAACGTACCTTCCAAGTGGTCTTGAAAGCTTTGCAGTTGAAGATAAATTACTTCATAATTGTACAGCGCATTGTATTCTAATGTGTTGTTATTCTAAAATTCACTCTGAATGATAACAACTTTGTTTTGGCAAATTACAGTGCAGTTACCTAGGGGGTGCTATGATTGGCAAGCGTTGTTCGAAGCTTATTTAGTTAGTGTCCACTGATACATCGACTTGCCTCTTCGACTTCACGCCACTTCAAACAATACCACAGCACTTCCGACTCCCCGCACAGAACAAAATAATAGCCCTACAAGCTCTCCCACAGCGATACATTCATCATGGCTAGTGATCGGAAAGAAAGAAAAGATACCAAAGAAAATATGCCGACCTCGACCATGAAAGATATTAAGGACCTCGGACCACCCTCGTTAATGACCCGCAAGTTCATCCAGGCAGAACAGTCCAACTATGTATTTCCACCATCGCGAGTTCGTCCCTTTTGCAAAGAATTTCACTTTTTTTACGGCACCTTAATGGATCCCCAGACTTTGGCTAAGGTCTTGAAACTCGATAACTTGCCTTCCCTCATTCCAGCCAGGGTCAGCGGGTATCACTGCAAGCTATGGGGCGAATATCCAGCTCTCGTGGGCGGTGAGCCAGATGAGCCAGTGTACGGCATGGCATACGAAATCCAATCCCCCGAAGAGAACGAGCTGCTACAAGCCTATGAAACGGACTGTTATGTGAGGACAGGTTGTATTATTGAGTTCGAGGACGGGACCGAGGTTACTGGAAACACTTTTAAATGGTGTGGAGACAAGACGGAGTTAAGGGAAGGAGAATTTAATCTTAAGGATTGGAAGATGGATATGTTGGAACGGGAGATGGACAATGAGGGGAAGCACTACTCACAGAAGTAATAACAACATGGTGGGCTTCGGGTAGTCCAAACGCCTTGCTATAGCTATGAAGCTCTATAATGCAACATTTCCTTTCATGGGGAATGCAAACAAAATATTTGCGCCCAGCGCATGATAATCTTCCGGCCCACAGACGCAACTTGACCAACATACCCCTGAAAACTGCCTAGTCATCAAACTCCTCGTCATACTCTTCATCATCATCATCTATGATATGATTTTGAACAGCAACCACCCTGCGGAACTTAGCAGAGCTTGCAAGCTGCGATTCAGTTACACTGGAGGCAGCAGCAGTAACTGTAACTATCGCAGCGGAGTTGCCAGCAGAATTACCGGCAGTGTTACCAACAGCAGTGTCAGTGGCATCAGCAGTATTCGTAGCATTGCCCGCCCCACCGGCCATCTGAACTGGAACACATCCACCAAAAGGACCCGCGCGAGCGGGGTTCTGGCAACGGACCATGCACACATTCTCCTGGCCAGCAATAGTTCCAGTACAAGTCTGACCAGCCGCTACATTTGCAACAAGCGGCTAATGATAAACCGTTAGCAAATCACTTCCTAAGGCCAGTGCTGTACAGAAGAGCGAGCACTCACAAAGTCTGTCTCCGCACCACTTCGATCATTGCCCCTTCTACCAGGCACATTAGTAGTGACCTGCATGTTAACCCAGTTGGTACCAGTGCCTGTAGCATCAATCATACACGTGTATGGCCCAGCACCGTCGCCGTTAACCTGGTGGAGTGTCATGGATACTTGGCCACCAGGGCTGATCTGCGGGAGCTGGTCGCCGGAGAGTTGCATCACGGCAGCAGTGCCGGACTCGGGATCGTTATCGCCTGCGCCTAGAGTTTCGCCACAGGCATCGGCGGCGTCTCCTCTGAAGCGCGTTGTATCCTGCTGGAAGGGGTTGCGGCGGGTGCCGTCTCTTGGAGTGGCAGGATCAACTAGTGGCTCCGGTTAACGGGGGAGTTTCTAGAGAGTTGGCTGTGTGGAAGAGCATACTGCCTATAGCAGAGCCAGTGCCGCCTTGGTCACCTGTTGCTGAGATGATTGCGCCATGGCCTGCCACGAGACTGGAGAGAGCTAGAAAAGCAACCACAACGAGAGAATATGAGTGCATCTTGAACCAGCAAGGATATTTATGTGGAAAAATGGGTAGGTGTGTGGTCAGGAAAGATAATTAATATTAAACGGAAATATCAGATCTGATGATGCAGACAATATATGTCTCCAGGCGGAAATTGGAAAGACTTATATGTGAATTCCCATCGAAGCCAAGATACGCTAGATGGACATGAGAAGCAGCTCTCGCGAAACAGAATTTTGGGCAAAGAGAGGTCAGAGAGTCTGCAAAACATTATGATACCACATGAGGCTGTTGCCAAGCATACAACTACCATATTGGTGCTCTCGGGGCTGTAAGTTTTGCACTTGCATAGGAAGCCGAAACTATAACCTGTCAGATATGTTGTGACAACTGATGATGAGAACGAGGCAGTGCAAAAAACCCAGTGCCGATAGGGCCTCGGAAAACATCAAACAAGCCGTATACCCAATTCAGTAATACCTGCGATCATCATGAAACGAGGTTCGTGATATCTATCATTCGGGCCACAGTAACGAGAAACCCCCGACCCCAATTCCGACCCCTGGAAAAGCGCCACAAACAGACAGTCAAAGCGTCCATCAGCAGATCCCTAAAGCTTGGCCTCCACCAAGACCAAAACGCCACTGTTTCAACGCCCAAAGCCACCAAGTTAGGTCGCGGTGGGCACGAACTGCGCCCTTCTTGGACATGACTACGCCGGCAATTTTCCTATCCGTAAACTGCCAAGAGGGCGCACGGTGTGTGTGCGGGGGCTGTCACATTTGGCATGGTGGTTCTGGTAGTGATGTGGTCCGACCTTGACTATATTTGCTTGAGGGGAGCGAATAACTAAATCACACTGGATATTCCAATGTGGGCTGCTTGTAATACTGACTGTACTTACTGTAGGACGGGGCATGAATTGTTTCACATTGTGGTAGGGACAGACAGCGCACGTGACACCAACAGTCGAAAGAGGATAATTAATTTACTGGCTATATAATACTTCTTTCTATATGGCTTTTGATGTCCCAGTCCTCTATATATCCTAGAATATGGTTTATCGCTATTTCCCATTACCCCAAACCCAAACTCCAGTAACAAAAGGTTTCTTGACCGTCATCTCACCCCCATCAATTTCCTTACAACCCCAGAGTCTGGTGCGCGACCATCTCCCTATACGCCTCACTCCTCCCCACTAACTCTTCGTGACGTCCACCCTCCACCACCACCCCTCCATCAATAACAAAAATACAATCCGCGCCCCTAACAGTCCTCATCCGATGCGCTACCGCCACCACCGTAACCGCCCTCGTTGCCCCCTCCAGCGCAGCCTGCAACCCAGCCTCACTCTCCGCATCCAACGCACTTGTACTCTCATCCAACAGTAACAACCTCGGTTTTCTCACTAGCGCCCTGGCAATAGCAAGTCGCTGCATCTGTCCCCCCGAGAACTGGTTCCCGCGCGGTCCACACGGGGTCTCGTAGCCGAGCGGCAACGCCACAATGGTATCATGGATATGCGCAAGTCGACAGGCGGCTTCGATATCAGCCATGTCAGGGATAGTGCCAGGACGCGCCCCGATCTCGAGGTTGAAGCGTAGAGTGCCCTCGAAGAGAGCGCTGTGCTGTGGCACGAGTGCAATGACGTCGCGAAAGGACGGCGGAGCACGTCTGATGTCGCGGCCATCTATGGTGACGCTACCAATCGAGGGATAGTAGAAGCGCTCGAGAAGGGAGATAATGGTTGATTTTCCGGCGCCCGATGGGCCAACAAGTGCGACAAAGCTGTTTGCCGGGATGGAGAGAGTGAGTCCTTGTAGGACGGGGACGGAGGGCCGTGACGGATAGTTGAAGTGTACGTTCTTGAAGTGGATCGTAGCACCGCGGGAGGCATTCAGGTATTTAGATTCAACCTTCTCGTCGTATACGTCCATTCCAGCTTCTGGATCCGAGCCATCGCTGCCACCAATATTCTTCGGGCTCTTGTGGAAATTTGACTGCCCGCTCTCGCTGGGCTTCGACTGGAGAAGCGCAAGCACTCGTCCGGCCGACACCGTGGCCTTCGACACATCAGGCGCGAGGGATAGAAGTTGTCCGCAAGACTGCGCTGAGAAGAGTAGAGCGGGAAGCGTGGTGAAAAATTGCGCTGGTGAATACAGACCCGCAACAATCTGGCGTGAACCCCACCAGTAGGCGAGAGCGTAGACGAGGTTACCAATACTATAAGCCATAGCAAGCCAAAAATTTCCATATGCAATAGCCTTGAGGGTCGCCTTATAAGGACCACGTAGCGAGCGCTCATAAACATGCAATGTCTCGTCTTCAAGAGAGTACGAGGCAATCGTGGTCATCGAACCGACCGCCTCCGTCGCGAGACCAACCGAAGATGCAAACGCCTTCTGGTGACGAGAATGGAACGACGCTGCGATGCGGAGGCGCAGATAACCCGATGCCAGTAGAATAGGAATCATCGAGAGTAGGACGACGGCAATCTTCCACGCCACGATGTGCGCGAGTACAATACCGGCAATCATGTTAATCAGGATAGCTAGGACAACACCAAGAATTGTGCCCGTCAGTCCCGCCATCGCATTCGCATCGCTGCTGATATATGCAAGAAGCTTAGCCGGTGTGCGCTCCTCCTCTTCGTGCCACTGGATATCTTGGCGGAAAAGGAATCGCAGACAAAGAATACGCACTCGGGTGAGCATCTTCTCCGCCACGCGGCCGAAGGAAGCGGTGGAGATCATGTTTGCACAGAATTCGATAACCGCGAGGACGAAGAACATTAGACCGAAGAAGGCGCCCTTGGAGCTGATACTGGAGGGCGCCTTGCAGGCCGATAGCTCGCCGACAGTCTGTCCGAAGATGACCGCCTCGGCGCTATAAGAGCCTCCGACAACGATGGCTGCGCTAACGCCTAGAAGAATGAAACCGATATATGGACGTCCCATAATCAGGACGCCAGCAAGGTTAGAGACATGGGCTCTCTCCATATTCGATACCCGGGATTTGTCAGAGTCATCATCAAAAGGCAGCTCAACCAGCGTGTCCTTCGACAATCCATACAAATTCGGCTTATCTGCAAGCGCAATATCCAACGACATATTCCGCGACGAAGTCGCATCATCCGCCACCGTCCCCGCATTCTGCAACCTCACCATAGTAGCAAACGGTCCATCCCCAGCAAGCAACTCTGCATGAGGCCCCTGCTCAATGATCCGCCCGTCGCGCATAACTACAATGTTATCCGCCTTCTTAATAGTTGACAACCGATGTGCAATCGTAATTGTAGTCCTACTCGAGTCTGTTACCCTCTCTAGTGCCTCCTGCACAATCCGCTCACTAATAGAATCCAACGACGCCGTAGCCTCATCCAGGATCAAAATTGAAGGCTGTCTTATCAACGCACGCGCAAGGACAACACGCTGCTTCTGGCCACCTGATAGCTGGCTCCCCGTCGAGCCAACCGAGGTTGCAAAGCCGTACTGGAAATTCTCGATGAAGCGCAGAGCATTAGCGTCTTCAGCCGCGGCCACAGCAAGCTTGTAGATATGTTGCGTCTCTGGGGAGCTGCCGCTCAAAACTCTCTCGAGTGCTTCACCGCTTCGTACCCGCGCAACAAAGTCGACGAGGCTGTCATCCACGAGCGCGTCCTGGAGCTGGGCATGTTCCGCGCTAGGAGAGTTGATAAGGCCATGTGCAATGTTCTCCAGAACAGATCGGTCGAATAACGACGAATTCTGGGCGACTGTGCCAATGTGACGCCTGATGCTACGCACATTGACGTCGCGAAGGTTGTGGCCGTCGATCGAGACTTCGCCAGAAACAGGGTCGTAAAGCCTCCCGATTAGTGCAGCCAAAGTCGACTTGCCACTTCCTGACAGTCCCACAATTCCCGTATGCTTGTTCGCCGGAATAACCAGCGACAAGTCATGAATGACAGGCACATCCGCGCGAGATGGATATGCAAAACCGACATTTTTCAGTTCAATCTCACCCGCAACGGCTGGGAGAACAAGTCCCTCATCAGACGTTCCGTCAATCCTTGATGGGCGGTCAATTGTCTCTACGACCTTCCCGTATGAGACTGCCGCCGTTGCAAACAGCTGCAAAAAAGGTGCCACTTGGCTTATAATAAAAGACGCTATCACCTGTCAGTCACACCCTTACTATACCCTGCACAGAAAAGAGTGCTTACCATCAACCAATATGAAAATAACAGTATAAACTGCCCCCACGCTCGTTCCATTGGTCTTACTCGCTACTGCATTGGCAATCTGCTTCGACCCTTGCCAAAACGCCAGCGCATTCGCCGAGTATGCAATAAAATACAGCAATCCCAGCTGGATAGAACTAATGATCGACTTTTTGAATCCCTGTACTTGCGCCTTGCTCAGATGTTCTTCAAACATCCGCTCGAGGCGCTTGTTAGCCCCAAACGCATGCACGATAGTCATATTGCTCAGTCCCGCGCTAGCGACCCCAGTTGCGGCTGCGACATGGTCGGCTCCCGCACTAGCATACTTCTTCACCCAGTGGCCACCGCCGAGAGCCATGAGAAGGAAGGCTGGGACAATTGACATGAGCATGCCTGCAAGCGCGGGGGCCTTGATAAAAGCCACAATGTAGGCGGCGAGGAAGTACGAGAAAGACGAGATGCAAATGCCGACTTTCTCGCAGGTGCCCGTTTGGATGGCCTGTAAATCGGCATCGAGACGGGAGGCCACCTCACCTGAGGCGAGGGTGTCAAAGAAGGCAAGCTCCTGGCGCAGGATGGCGGTGAGGTACTGTTTCCGCAGGCGCCGGACGATGCGCTCCGAGAGGATGCTCCAGCACGAGGTGTGCGCATAAATGAGGACAAAGTTGGCGATTGTGACGTAGACGACAAGTAAGACCTTGTGCTGGATAGCGGCCGTGAGGCCGAAGCTTGTTGTATCATCTGCAGCGCACTGGGTGCTATCTAGATTATCGACGAGCTCACCGAAGAGGATTCCGAGCAGGGGGAATGGCACGCCAGCCCCTAGGGCAGCTGCAGTGCCGAGGCTTAGAAGCACCCAGTCGAAGGGTTCCGCCCCTGAACGGAACAAGAGGTCCCAATACGACGGGCATTTTTTAGCCGCTACAGCAACCTTCTTCTCCTGCCGCTTAAAAACTGGCATTCTCAGCGCGCGCGAGAAAACTCCGCTACTCTTCATCCCCGTCTCGAGCCCGATTGCCGCCGCGGGTGGCGTGGACACTTCGACGGAAGCCATTGTTCAGCTTCAGTCCCAGTATCCCCGTACGAGGTATGCAGAAAGACAATAGTTAAAGGAAGCGCCAGGGAAGAAAGGGCGTCAAGAGAGAATAGAGTGTGCGCGTGGTGGAGACGCCCACACTAGACAACGGGCCATCTGATAAAATCCCCTCCCCGCCGCTACCCCCCGATAACCCCCGTCCCGATTGCCGCTGAACATCCATATTCGGCTTGAGAGCGTCATCGGGATCCTCTCTTCTTCGGGGCCCCATCCCCAGCCCCTTGGTACTAGGTGGTTCGGAGCTAGGTGTGGAGGTTCACTTGTGCTGTGCTTGCAGCCGAGCCCTAGATGAGCCAACGACAATACAAAGACTGACTGTCACATACTGACCCATTGGCCGGCATTGGTCTCCTTTTTTAGCTCTGGCCACATTGCAAGCATGTAGGCTGGCACGCAGCTCTGCACCTCCTGCACCTCTCATCTAATATGCGAGAATACCCGTCCTCTAGATGTGGACACGCCTTCCCTCCTGCAAGCCGTGCCCCCACATCACACTCGGTGAAAACATCTTTTCTTCTCCGCCCAGAGAGGGAAGGATCTGATAAGCCGGGCATCTTCATCTCCCCCACTTAGCCTGCTATAGCCGGTGAAGGCGGGATTAGAGACAGGAGGATACATGGTAGTGAGTGGCTGAGCATGATGGAGGATGGTGGGGTTCGCGCTGGGATTTGGCTGTCCAGTGGAGCATAACAGCTGGTGTTTGGTGTGGTGGGGCAGAGTTTCATCAACCATCTGATTAGATTATGTCTCCACCCCTCTTACCTGTTGGGTACCCAACAACGCTGCTTTTAAGGGATGGAGTAACATAGGTGCTGGGCGCCCGACTTGGTTTTGCAGGATTTGCGAGATTTGTTTTTATGAGATCCGACGATGTTTTGTTGGGGGAAATGAGTTGCTGACCTCTGAAAATGTGGATGGAATGAAGATGCAAGGAGAAGCAATCTGGGAAGGTGGGACGTGGATCAGCGACTAAAGCGGGGCATCTCCTCTTCTCTGATGATCTGATAATTCTCTGGCGCAACCCACTCTGCATCGGCAATAGCTACAGGCCCCAGCCGACCATGTACACAACACACCACAAAAACAAAGTAAATCATCGTCGTATGTCAATTTTTATTGACCTTGTAGATGGAAATAAATGGCATAAAGTGGAAAGTTGATCTATTACCACTTCCTTTATATCATGCATATATCTAAAATGTTAGAACTAAAAAACAAATTCCCTCCTATTCTGAATACTAAACCCAGTAGGAAAACCATAAACTCCTTTACCTCCGGACATTGAGCCGTTGGGTCCCCCCATAACTTGACCTTATCACGAGAGCCTGGATCCTCCTAGTAAAACCCCCATGTAGCACCAATTAAATCTCTCCAGCCCACCCCTCACATAGCCTTCGTACTCGACTCGTGCCCCTCCACCTCCACCTCCTCCCGTTTTGGTAGTTGAAATTCCTCCGCCAATTTCAAGTACTTCCAAACGACTAAGAAGAAACTCATTAGCACCCCCATCTAATGCAGCAATCCAACATAAAAACTCACCTGTCAACCCTAAATCCTCGCCAAATGACGCCTTGAGCTGCTCCTCACCTGCTGCAACATTGTCTTCATAGTACGTAGCGGCCTGTTTCCCCACCGCCAGCGCGATCATGGGTTCCACGGGTGGCGCATCGGCAAATTTCGCTTCCGTGCCGTCCTCGGCCTGCACCATCAGTTGATGCATGTTCGCAACGGCGATTTGGGCGAAGAACATTGCTGCTCCGCAGCGCTTGATGCCCGTCCAGGACATGATGTCACCCGCGGCGAAGTGGTATTCGGCGTTTGGGACATTGGGAAGGAATTGGAGTCTGGGAATGCGTTAGCATATTTTTTCTTAATGGGGTAGTAAGGGCGCGGACTGAGGATTAACGGCGATGAAACCTTCGTTGTCCAGGGCCGAGGCAGGGGCGTAGGTGGAGGTTGGGACAGGGCGGGAGATAGCCCAGATAACCTTGCCGGCGCGAAGGGTCTTGCCGCTCTTCAGGTGGACGGTGAAGCCTGTGTCGGTTGGGCTATCGGGACTAGAGCTGACGACGCGCTCGCTGAGGATAGTTTCCACACCTTGCTCGTTCAAGAGGCGCAGAGCAACGTCTCTGAATTTATCGGGTAGTGGCTCGCCACTTAAGACGCGTGTATGGGAGTGGATTAGTTTGATCGACTTGTGGGGGAAGCATAATTTCAGCTCAGCAGACATCTCAACACCAACAGCTCCTGTGATAATAGTGAGCTGAATGTATTATGTTCGGTGGTAAAGAGGGGACAAACCGCCTCCGATAATCACGATGCTCTCTGATACGGAGCGTATGTCGCTAATGTGTGACTTGCACTCCTCAATGTACTTCTCTCTGAAAATGGACTGAGGCACGGAGGGATGCTCTCTGCGGAGACCAGAACAGCAGATGGCATAGTCGTATTCAACAATCGAGGTATGGCCAGTAGAGTGGGTGATCGTTGCTGTCTTTGTCGAGCAGTTGAGCTTCGACACGCTACCTTGGACAACGCGGATTGAAGGGTGTTGAATGGCCTTCACATCAGCATACTTCCTCCAGGCCTTCTCTCCGTACCCCTCATCTGCTAAAGCGAGCGGCGACCCGATAGTATGATCTGTTTGTGGTGGTGAGAATAGCTCACATGCAAGATCATCAGATAAGATACGGGATCGGAGCGTGACTTACAAAAACCATCCCTCTCATCAACCATCGTAATCTGTACTGGCGATCGCAGTGGCTTTCCCGTGACTGGTGGTAATTTAACAGTTGTCAGACGGTGCTCCGCTCCATTCGCCAGTTCTAAAAGATGAATGACGGCGCTCAGCCCGGCGTACGCGCCACCAATAACCAGAACTCTGTTCTGGGGCTTTTCGACGACTGTCTCGGACCCGACCTGCACCATCTCAGCCGGCGCGCGCTCCTCCTTGCTAAATAGGAAACCCATGGTAGATTGACTTTGGGTGGTATGGTGCGAAGTGGCGTGAAAGAAAATAAAAAGGAAAGATGCAAGATAGATAACAAAGGTAGGACAAGCCAGCTGGAGTGGAAGGTGTACTCGAGCCATGGAAACTGGCCATCAGCGCCCATCTTAAAGCAAGCCACATTCAGTCTCGCATACTAAGTACAACACATCGGCACTATAGAACTGCGTGGGCTCCACACATCAGTACTCCGTATACCATAGTACTACTCCGCGCGGTATCATTGAACCATGTTGTGGAACATGGTTGTCAGCCCATGTCTTGCGGGTCTGGAGGCCCTGTCTGACTTCATCGATCTGATAAGATCAATCATTGGCGGCCATTCGCGGCCATTGGTAGTCAATAGTCTGGTAGTGGATACAGTGATTGCCGCTCTAAGGGACGGGAGGAAGGAACAAGAAGCAAGGTAGCCAAGTGCACCTGCCAAGAGCCATCCGTTGTCGGAGTGTCGGCCTGTCGGAATAATAGCAATACAGATGCGGTATTGATATAAATGAGGGAAGGTGCGAGTGGTTAGCCAAGATGGTAAAATTGGCAGGAATGGTGGAAACAGTAGTAATGCTGTGATATTCGCAATAGCGGCGACGGCGACTCATCCACTTCGTACTTAGCAGATCAGTATTGAGGCAACATCAAACATCCGTTGTCATCCTACTGTTGTTCTTCGGTCGGTTCTTATGCCCTCCGGTTCCGAGATTGCCCCCGTTTCATCACTTTTATCTAATCAGATTGCGCCATCACCTTGGATGTACACGCCAAGGATGGGCTAATTATGATGAAGGCGGAGACAGGAGTTGTTGGGAGGAACAAGGGCCTGTCTGAGGGATACCAAAACAATAAAATGGCAGGGCAGAGTTTGTTCTTCCCTGCTCCTTGGCAAAGTAGTAATATCAAAAGGCTTGGCAGGGAGATGGTCGTCGCGTTAAAGTTATCAGATCCGTCAATAGTTAACGAGTGGCTTTTGGTGGGTTTTGACGGCTTTGGTGGGTGACACGCGCATGGATGCCACATTATCAGATGGGGTGTTTATGTACGCTCGTGCAGCGTTCATGGATTCCTCCTACCATAGGACAGGTAACCATTTGTATCCATCAATCTTTTGTGACGCATAGGCATCCGAGCTGACTAAATACATCGTAAAAACCAAAATATGGTTGCTAGAGAAGCAGTGGCAAGCTGTTAGATGGCCATTATAGCTGCCTGTACGTGTAGGCGCTACCTCTTCGATAGGAGGCTCAAGAATCATACACCGACACGGCGAGCGCGGAACGGGATCCCCAGGCAATCCATTTCCAACGGACAGAGTAAACAATCCATGCCGTTCAGAGGTTTCCAACGGGGCCTGGTCTTTTGGCCCTTTACCCATCTTATATCCCACCCTGCCCTCCTCATTATCGCAATCTTTAGTTAGACCCCTACTAAAGTATGGTAGGCTATTTGCCGTAAACTTTGACGTACTATAGTGTAAATGTAGGCCCATCCTCCCTCACGCCACGATCATGACCTATTGCTGCATCATACGGGTTATTGCTGGCACCATGGGGCCCGCACATCGCATGAAGTATCTCGCATCTTCTTAAACCATTGATCCCTCATGTTTCCGTGTTTAAACAATCTATTGATTCTCTCTACTTTCCTATAAATAGCACGCCAAAGATGAAGTCTGACATCTTATCTCGCTTTGTGGGTGGAAAGTATATTAAGCCAGCGGCAGCGGCACCTTTTCCTGATGTTGTCAATTGCGAGGCTGCCTCTCCCCCTGAGAAAAAGGGAAATATCCTCACTCCAACGCTTGAAGCCGAGCCGAGTTCTGACGACGAGGTGCCACCCACGATTTCTGGTGAGGGTGTTAAAACAGTCGAAGCTATCGTTCTTGTCTGGACTAGGAAGGAGTTATACGTCGCATACGCCTGGTAAGCAGCTCGAAGCCCACAATGACGGGCTTGTATACTAATATGTACTCACAGTATATTCCTCGTATTTTTTGTAAACTCACTCCAGCAGCAGATGGCTAATAATCTACTTCCTTATGTCATGTCCGACTTCTCTTCTCATTCTTTGATTCCCGTCATGAGAATCGTGTCTCAAATTCTCAGTGGAGTTCTCAAGCTTCCCATCGCTCAGCTTATTAACATCTGGGGCCGTCCGCAGGGCCTCATTATCATGACCAGTCTCATCACCATAGGCCTAATCTTGATAGCCGTTTGCAACAACGTTCAAATATACGCTGCTGCACAGTGTTTCTACTGGGTTGGGTTCAATGGAATAGGCTTCGTCCTAGACGTCTTTATAGCTGATACCTCCAACCTCCGCAACCGAGCACTTGCCTTCGCATTCTCCACCGCCCCGTATATCGCTACCGCATGGGCTGGTCCGAAAGCCGCCGACTCATTCTACAAAAATAGTACCTGGAGGTGGGCATTTGGGTGTTTCTCAATTGTGACACCCATCGTCGTCCTCCCCATCCTATATATCCTCTTCTCCAACCAAAGAAAGGCATCCAAGCAAGGTCTTATTCAGGGGAGAGACAGCGGACGCACTATAAGAGGGTCGCTTTGGTACCACTACATCGATTTCGATGGAATGTATTTCCTCCTCCATCCCATGATCCTCAGGTTTTAACTCTCCAAGTCGTCGGAATCCTCCTCGTCTCTGCTGGCTTCGCACTCTTCCTCCTCCCGTTCTCCCTCGCCGGTTATCAGACAGATAAATGGGCCGCCGCCTCCACAATCACAATGCTCGCCCTCGGCATCGCTCTCCTCGTCATCTTCGGCTTATACGAGAAATACCTCTCCCCACACTCGTTCATTCCATTTCACCTCATTACTGGTCGCACAATCATCGGTGCCTGTGGTGTCACTGCCGTATCCTTTGCATCTTTCTACCTTTGGGATAGCTACTACATCTCATACCTGCAGGTCGTGCACCAGTTAAGCATCACAAATGCCGGTTACGTTTTCAACATCTTTTCTATAGGCTGCTCTTTCTGGGCCCTCATCGTCGCCGCCGTTATCCGTTACACAGGGCGTGTCAAGCCCCTAGCGCTCTACTTCGGTGCACCCCTCAACCTTCTTGGCGTCGGGCTCATGATCCACTTTCGCCAGCCCGCCCACCATATCGGATACGTTATCATGTGCCAGATCTTCATCGCCTTTGCCAGTGGTTCCCTCGTCATCTGCCACGAAATGGCAGCCATGGCCGCCGTAAAGCACGCAGACGTCGCAGCTATTCTAGCAGTCCTTAGATTATCCTCAGCAGTCGGTGGTGCTATAGGATCTTCGATGACAGGCGCAATATGGACGAATACGCTGCCTGATGCGCTGGAAGCGGCGCTTCCGGAGTCTGAGAAGGCGCACGCAGAGGAGATCTATGGGAGCCTAAAAAAACAGCTTGACTTTGAGTGGGGGAGTGAGGCGAGGATGGCGGTCGTGCAAGCCTATGGGGTTACACAGAAGCGGATGACGATTGCATCGACGGCGGTGGTCGTGCTGATGTTTGTGTGTATTATTGTGTGGAAAGACTACAGGGTCAAGGATATGAGAAAATCAAAGGGGATGCTGTTTTAAGTGTTGTTTAACTCGACGCTTAGGAGGTTGTTCTAGGGTCGTCAAAGAGTGTGGTTTAGTGTTGGTAGGTAAAAGTTACGTTGAGATACATTGAGGATGATGAGTTCGCAATAATGATGTTGAGAATACATGTGTATTTGAGAAAGTTGCAGTATTCTATTTCTTAATATTTTATTAGATCTGTACAAATAATTCCGAAGTAAACATTATACTGTCACTCCAGTCCTCTATTTAACCCTCCAGACGCACCATTCTTCTCCCATCATCGCGTCCATAGCTTTGCTAAAAAATCGAACACAACTATTACTGTGATAGAAGAGAACATACCGGCAAGAATATCCGTGAAGTGGCAGCTTAGTCGTGACCAAAATGATGTTGTGACAACTAGCAAGAGTGCTAGCGATACAACATCGACAGTGATGATATGAAGCGGTGGTCAACACTCAAGTGCTTATTTACTACTAAGTTTGTAGACTCCGCTCATGTTGACTACTCTCCTTTAACCAAGTTCGAAAATCCTACAGTTCCGGATATTCCTCTTTTAACCCCTCGATATCAACTCCATAGCCCTCCTCTCTTAACCACTTGAACATTTGGCCCATCTCTGGTAAGGCAAATGCAATCAAACTTGCCACAAATGTCCAAGCCCGCGGCATCTCATACCCCATCGTGTGCCTGAACACCTTCTGGGCTTTTACAAAATTCAGCTCATCCCCCGCTAGCCCAATGGCGCGTCCCGCATACTCCTCCGGCTGCAGCAGCGCAATGGCTCCGAAATGTGCAATATCCTTTACTGATACGAGCTGCAATGGCTTCTCGCCAATCTGTGCCCAAATAGCTGCAAACCTCTTCCCTGTGAAATTTGGCATGAGGTTATCCATGAAGCCCGCTAGCCGGAGGATAGTCCAGGTCATATGCGACTCTGCGCACTTTGCCTTCAGATACTCCTCGGCATTGTACTTACTCTTGAAGTGCGGAATTTCAGTGGAGTTGATCTCGCTAACTTCAGCACCACCACGGTCCACGCTCGTAAAGACAAAGTACTTGACCCCGTGGGCGATGCTGGCGTCGATGAGGGCAGAGGCTTGCTTTCTTCGTCGCCGAGGTCACCAGGACAGGTCATGCGGAAAACAGCGTCAATAGGGCCGAATTTGTCAAAAGCAGAAAGAGGGAAGAAGAGATTGCCAGCGATGGCGGATACGCCTTCATTGGAGGCAAGGGCGACAGCCTTTTCCGACGTGGTGTTGCGCGTAAGGCATAAGGCCTCAAATTTCTCGTTGGATGGGAGATTGGCCCGACACTCGACCAGGGAATTCACGATGGCACCACCTTGTTTACCGGTTGCGCCTGTGATGAGGAAGCGGCGTGTTCGAGCCATCCCGATACGCCTGGGTTGAATGTAATAGTGAGAACGCCGCCCTGAGACTTGTTCGAGGTGTCCGGAAGAAAGGTCAGGCAGATAAACGAGGATTATTAACTGTCTACAGACATCGATATAGTAAGAAATTCATATGCCAATAATTTCTTGGGGCGTTAAAGTGAAATGTCTATAACGTACTCGGATTCGCATTTCCATCAAAAGTCGTCATAGTCATGTGAGGTATGACAGATGAAATTCCGGGCGGAATTAGTGCCAGGACGTCTAATAAAACACCTGAAAACAGACACCGCGAATACTATAAAACAAAAGTGGCTTATAGGGACAAGAAAAAGAACTACAGCCATATGAAGCCTCTGTAGAGTAGACAACATAATATCCAGTTGGGTCTCAATGGTATGTAGTCAAAGAGCTAGCTTCGTATACGCCCTTGGATTTTTGAGGATTATTGCTAGCGCTAAAGCTATGGCATATGACATCGCGCTATTTTATTGGCAACAAGAAACATTTGTAAAGGGTGTAAAACAACTCCATGTTTGTGTTCCTGGACGGATGGTGTGGTGGAGATCAATGTCCACATATGTTGGCCGGAATAATGATATGCCGAGTCTTACCAGCTTCAAGAAGCTGAGGTGTCTCCTTCGGCGACGTCAAAAATCCTGGGCATTTGCTTATTCTGAACTCGCAACAGGAATTATTGCCATTTGGTCTTTGTTTTTGAAATGGCAATCCCGGAAATTGAGTTTGTCCGGTGGATAGTCGACACGCGAAAGCTATGGGTTGTCTCAGAGTCCTTGAGCGCGAAAGAGCGAATGAACGCATTTGAACGGGTGGTAAGTATACCCCAAGCAATACATCGGCCCGTACTAATCATGTTATAGGCTGCCGATGCCTTGGAGATTCTACCATCGGAGGAAGAACAGGGGGTTTTGAAGTACTGGTTCGTTCGCGATGCCAAGATGAGTCTAGCCTCACATTTGCTGAAGCATTTGGTCATTCATGAGCTTGGGGGCGTCCCATGGGCTCTATCTACTGTCTCCAGAGATCAAAACGGGAAACCGTGCTTCTCTCCTAGCAATGGCATGGGAAAGGTACTGGAGTTCAACGTGTCCCACCAAGCAGGACTAGTCCCTCTGATCGCTTGCGCTAGCCCTGAAATTGAGGTTGGAATTGACGTCGTCTGTGTTAATGAACGCTCTGACAATGCGACCGTTCGCAAGGACGGTCTTTTTGGATGGGTTGACATGCATGCCGAAGTCTTTTCTCGGTACGAAATGCACTATATGAAGTACGACACTGAGAATCTCTCTCTCCCTTCCTCTATAGAGATCGACTTAGAGGGAGGGGCAAATGATGCCATCGCGAACTGCCAGAGGCGTGACGGGCTAGTTTCTTGGACCACCAGCAATGGCGCTCTTCAAGAGTTAAATGCCAATGTAATTATTGATGCAAAGCTTCGACGATTCTACGCTTTTTGGTGCCTCAGGGAAGCTTACATCAAGATGACTGGCGAGGCGCTCCTGGCCCCATGGCTAGGAGACCTGGAGTTTCGGAAATTCAAAGTCCCCGCAGCAAACAAGGACGCTGCCCTCGATGATTCTGACCTTCTCCTCGGTGAGATCACGACGGAGTTTGAGATTTACTTCAAAGGCGAACAGGTGGAGAATGTTACAATGGAGCTGCGGGCACTGGGCCGCAACTACATGGTCGGAACAGCAGTCAGAAATAAAAGCGGAGAATTAGCACTGCGGGAATTGCCCGATTTTGTGAACCTAAGTCTCGACGATATTGTTGCCCGGGCTGATGCATTCAACTAGCCGAAGCTAGACAACGGGTTGAGCATTACGAATTCCCCTGAACCGGGCCTTCATCTCTCGAGAAACCTTCCGTTCAAATCAAAGTCAGAAAGAAAGGTATTCTTTGATACCACAAGCTTTGCAGCTATAGCAGTCACACTGAATTGAAAAACAATTTGCCGACAAGATATTTGATCTGAAAGTAAATGAACTACAAAGCGCCAATCCAACCGTTCACCAATCCACCAAACTTAATCAATCCACACCGAAATCCACAGGCCAAACCGCCAAAATTGAGCAGCTTTACAGTCGATGAAAGCGCTTAACTTGTTTAGAAGATGGCTTAAGTCGATGTGCCTGTTCACAGTTAGGATCTTCTCAAAACATTCTTCATATCAACGTCGGAGCGCAAGTATCTTCTGCTTCTTTTGTAAGTAACTACATGGGTACTCACAAGCCTGCCACTGGATTCCAACCACAAAGGTGATGTGGCCATCAATAGAGTCGTCCGTGAGGATACCCGTGGCGCTGGTATCGGTGGTGGTCAAGCGGACTTGGGAGTTAATGTTCAGTGGGAGAGCCTGCCCACAGGGAGACCAGATGGTGGAGGTGAATGGGATGCTATCAGAGACGGAGTAATCGGTTGAGATTGGACCATCGAAGACAGTAGAACTGGAGACCTGCTCAGTCTGGCCGGAGAAGTAATATGTGGCCTTCTGCGTGCCCTGTACGCCCGCATCGAGAGCGGCATAGCCACGGAACGTGGTCGTGAAGACGCTGTACTGGAAGCCAGATGGATACTGGAGGTCTAGGTTCAGCTGACAGTTCTTGCGATTCTCAGTGGCGGCAACAGTGGGGCCGATCGATGCGACGTAAGAGTCAAAAATGAGGGTGAATCTTGTAGGAGGGTAAGCATCAACTAGTATAATGACATCTTCGGACACCCACGTCTGCCTGTCGTCTGAGATGAAGGACCCCACAGAGCCTTGTGGGCATCCAGTCCCGCCGTAGGAAATGCTGTTGATGTAAACCTGAGATGGATCAGGAGCAACGGAGCTGGTCGTGTCAGTTGCAACGGGCGCTATAAGGGCGGGGTTTGGGACGGCCGCGACAGCGGCGACGCAAGCCAACAAGGATAGGATGGAAAGCATATTGACTTATGGGAATGATCTGTATTGGAGGATAATAATGGATCTGGATAGTGGGAGAAGTATTTGTGACTGATGCATAATAGGAGCTCTGGGGATTTGAGATTCTTTTATAGATTTTGGTTTAGGCCTTAGGCCTTACCGACTTCGTTGCAGTAACTTCACGGAGACAAATAGCCGTAATCAATATAACAGGATGGAAATCTCTAGTTAACAGCACCAATGAAAGCCGCGTTGCAATATATTGCCGCAGCTTGTGGAAAGAAGCTACTCATTGTTGAATGCATGAATCTGCGCGTGGAGACGGGCTTTGAGCTTCCCCGCAGATATAGACCCCCGCAGCATGCGTACACAATTATCCCGTCATTCTTTTCGGATCATAATTCCTCTGCGGGCCACATCGATATGGCGGAGCATAATAATCTGTGCAATATAATATACGAGGGCCAGGAGTGGGCGTATGACCAAAGACTGAGCATTGCTTCCTATCCGCAAGACAAGGTAGAACTAGATGGTTCTCAGAAGGATGAAAATATGCCCACCATTTACAGCCCCATATCACAGGTGCTTGTGGTTGCTGGAACGGCGTAGAGCACTCTGGCGGGCAGTTCTGCTAAGAAAATAAACACAACATACCAGCGGCGGAGGTATCACGAACACGGTCGGCCGGCCTTGTGGGCCAAATGCGGGGTGTTTAGAGTAACTCTGAGAAGGCTTGTGACCGATATTGCGCATATGGAAATTGAATAAGAGGGGAAGTTGCGCCCCTCGTATATTAACTGAGCATGAGCCAGATTCAGAGCAAGTCGCGAGGACCTGGCTGCACCATATGCGAACACCCAATACCTCCGGTTGTAGCTGGGTCTAAGGGTATGCTTGTATGACATGCATTCAGCCCCGCGTTCAGGTAACCACGCTAGACTTTATGCTGCAGAACTAAAAGGAAGAAGCTGGTATGTGTTTTGTCATGCTGTTGGAAATAGGAGGCGGCGGGAGTTTCAACATGATAATATCAGCGTGGAACCGTCGTCGCCACGTAGCGCCTTGTTCCATAGATTCGATTGCAACGAAACAAATGTGGCTTGACCTAACGGTCGCCACTACTCACGTTTCTCCTTGAGGCTTAACTAATAATAGGAACCTAAAAAAGCTGATCATCATACTTTGTTGGCTATTGGGACGATCTTGTCGATCTGTTAGATTGCCGAGAACCATAGTTGCAGCAGTTCCTGTGCTGTTTCGGAACCCTTTCCTCAATGAAGGTATTCGGGCCTGTCTGGGAGAAACCTCCGTTGTACATTTCTGTCCCTTGATGCATTATCGACAGTATAAACCTGCGACCGCTATTGTATAGGGCCCCTGTCAATAATTGACATCGCTAGTAGGATGTGATAAGCTCAACGACAGGCTGTTCGGAGGTTTGTTACCTCCATGCTACCATCACTCTGGTGCCTGACAAAGGTTTCTAGCATATAAATTAAGATATAATGCTGCAATTCTCTCGGTTGGACGGAGTTGATGTTGATATGCCTTGTTACACCCAAGGCACCATATCGATGGTACCTACTCAAATTTTGCCTGAGCTTCCGATCGATAGTAAACGAACAGGGGCCACAGGCCTATCAATATGGACCCCATCCAATATGACAGTATATAGAGCGGGGAGGGGTTGATATCCGAGATGGCAGGGCCCAGCAGGTGTTGTGCATGGTGGAAAAGCGCATGAAAGTTAGTGACCATTGGATAATTCGAGTAACCAGGAGGAAAATATCGCGTGCGGTTTAGGTCAATTCATTCCAAATTATAGCCTCAGCTTCGTATACAACCACAGGTGGTCGTGAGCATCCCCGGCTCGAGGCGTGGAGGCCCATTTGTAAAATTAAACAGAACGGTGACTAGTGAGCAATATAATGAGACGCGAAGACAACTAGGGATTCCGGTCCGTATCAGTTTATTGGCGTATTGGTATAGATATGGAACAAGGAAAACAAAGTCATGGGACTCCTGGATTCGAAGGTATTCCTCTGGGGAATATATCACCTTTAAAGTGCACTGTATTTAGCAAGAAGGCCTGAGCAAAGTAGACGTGACGTCGGGTTTAGATTGCTCGCTAGTGGATTGCGGGGCTGAGAAGGATCCAGACTCTTTTCCATTTTCGGATTGGTTGAGTTCCCCCAAACAACACCCGGGCGGCAACTGACCACGTCTCACACCTAGCCAAAAACAAAACAGCCTGAATCGCACAGCATATTGAAATTTCAGAATATTGGCATATGAAGGGCTGAGCCTCGTGATGGATCCTTCTGGCCCGAGGCGCTTATTGATCGATGACAAGCCACAGTGTATACGGAATTTCTCTGGGATTTGGAAGCGCTAGGCATGGATGGTCTATCAACAGTGCGCAAGATGTCGTCTCCTCGCATTAGATATCCGTATATGCCACATTCATTGCCGACCTTCACATCGGCAATGATGCTCCGTGTAATACAGGGGTTATTTCTACGGCTTCGTTACGACTTAGGGTTAGAGTCGCTGCTCTGATTCATCTTCTCGCACTCGACTGTCTTTTGGGCTGGCGATGCTCTTGGGCTATCCTATCATTCTCATTTGTATGCCGGAGGTATTTCTCGGGCTAGTGATACAACCATCTGGAGCGCCATTACTGAGCCTCATAATAGTAACTGCACGCTCCACTCTAAACATCAGTAGTTGTATCCGCTACAGCAAATAATACAACTTCCGGAAGAGGCTATGAAAGGCGAAAACTGGAGAATAAGGCTACGAACGTATAATCATTTTATGGACTTGAATCAACAACAGGATTTGTTTCCTATATACAACGCATACAACTATATAATTTCCCGCCAATCACCACCCCTTTCGTCGTCCAAAAGCTCGTAACTCTTCGAACGTCATCCTCGCAATAAACATTCTCCCTAACTATGTGGTGCGTAATGTCCAGCCTCAAGCCAAAAGGCAAGGCCTTTGTCTTAAGCTACTATGGAGCCCAGACAGCAGGACCTGGGCAAGTGTAGGTGGTTGCGGTGCTGGAGTAGATATCAATCTATAACACACTGTCAGTTAGACTTACAGATCATGTTTCGGTGTAACTCACATTGACGCCCGGGTCACTCGCGCTGGCGTAGCTTGGAATCGCAGTCAGATAGCTTGAATCTGGTGACTGCCCGCCGCCTCCGGAGATGACAATCTGCGCACATTCTGGGTAGAACTGCGGAGTATTCGCCTGATGAAGAGCCAGCAGCTCATGTCTAATGAGGTAGTTTCCGTCTGCGATCGCAGCCGGGATGGTGCTCTCCCAGTACAGTTGGCTCATAACTACGGCTGTTCCCCAGCTGGTTCCTGTGAGAGGTGGTGCAGTCATGCCCATCTCATCGATCTTGAACCAGCCAGCTCCCGACCCATCACAGGAGGCGAAATCGCCGGCACACTTAAATAGCCAGACCATAACGGGGCCCTGTGCGTGTGTCCACTGCGCCCAGATAGCTCTTACTTTCCCGCCAGCCTTGACTGGGGCTGAGAGCTGCGCCGATGTGCCACCATTGCATCGCATCATTGGGTCGGAAACCGACAACACGGGATTGTAGTCTGACCATTGTCGCTCAATAGTTTCTGGGCTACTTGCAGGGCTGAATCCTTGATAACCTGGGTAGGCCACGCCGTCGATTACATAACTGGTAACTGCGCCATGGGCGGCAGCCTTCGCAATAAGCAGAGCTGCAGCGGTAAACAAGCTAGAGGCAATCATTTCGATGAAACTTTTTTTTGCGGAATGATCTCGATGATATTTTTTGCGTTATTGAAGCAATCTGTCTCCGAATGTGGGAGTTTTCTCACTTTTATATACGTCCCACGGTCAAAACACTTTCACTTCCCCACAACCGGCAGTCAGTCAGCATGTTTCCGCTAATGCTGGAGCCCTTTCTTTCACTAGGCGCGTGATGTACTTTGTGCCTAAAACTTGTTCCAAAGAGCACAAAATATATTGCATTCAAGAGCGATCTTGTCCATTTTTGTTGCGGAGACCGGGCCGGGCTATCAATCCGCGACAACACCACTTCGCAATCCTGGAAATTGGGGCAATTTCAAAAACATGATTGGATAGTTCGGCACTTCTACAGAATAGGCAAATGGGAGTTAGCTCCGAAATGTGGAGATAGAAAGCTTGTCTTGTCTTCTGACAGTTTAAGAATTTACCACAGTAGGGCGCCGGCGGTTAGTGATCGCTCATCGTGGCCGAAATGGTCAGTGACAGCCAGATGTGAGGAAGAGGAAGGAGGAAGGAGAAAGGCACTCCGGTACTGGATTAGTTCTATACGAAATAAACTCCACGGTTTAACAAGTAGAGTTAGTGTTTGGTTGTCACCAGGTCGAGAATCGCTGCGCCGCCCATCGTAAGTGCGGCGAAGGAACTGTACAAAACTATAATATACAGTAATGGATGCTTTTTATTATTCAAGGCTATAACCATTGCATTATTGTTTATGCCTGTTGATAAATGAAACCAGCTACGAAGACATTAATGCAAAAGATAAATTTATCGGTTTCAATTTTTAAATTAATTTATAATAATCATTTGTCGAGAAGAAGTTTCAACAGCGACGTATAAGATCATTATTACCATGCTTCTTTCGAAATATTAGTTTTTCTTAGTCCTACTATCTTAGACGCGGCATAAGAAATATATGCTTGTTTGCGAGGAGTAAAGCGCGCAGAGGGCGTTGGATAAGTAGCTATTAGCGGCGAACTTAAATATGAGATGGGGGGTGACCTTCTTATCATCATGGCCCACTCGGTGGATGGCCTAGCACTGCAATTACTAAAACAGTTATAATTTTCGCACGAGTGTGGTTCGGCGTCGGTGATACGATATGGGTTGATGATATCGTCGTCTTTGGCATTTTGTGGGTTTCTTGTGTTGTGAGTGGCGACTCGTTGATTCATCACACCAGCCACAGCTTCTCCCTGTCCAGTCAAGCCACACTACGTATCTATGTAGACAAGGCTTCGCCAACCTCGATGTCCTGCATCACCAACCACATTCATACTGTACTGTTCCATACCCTCGTCTCTCCTACATACCACGATTAAAATACTATACCTCTGCGCTTTATATTCTCGACAATACCAACGATACGCTTTAGCTGGATGCTGTCTCAGTCGCGCACTCTGCAGCCTGGGAGCTGAACGGCCGGCTCCGCAGCCTCGTGGCCACTACATCATCGCCATCATGAGGACTCCTAGGATCTTCATTCTCCTTACATTCGTTCTCGCATCCTTCACGCTTCTGATATTATCCCTACAATCTTCATCTAATCCTACCGAGAATACCGAAAACCATGCAAAATCGGGCGGTAACGGGGTGCTGAGCACCTTCTCCTTCAACACGCCTCTGTCGCTCTTCCCACCAAATGCTATTATCAGCTTGACCGACGATAATACGACCTCTTTCCTTGCTCGGCCTGCGGCATTTGGACCTCCACTACCCTCTACAGGCTTGAGTGGGCAGCTCTGGGTCGGAAGTGGATTTAGCGATGATAGTCTCCGCCATGGCATCATATCAACGAGCGGGGAAGGCGAGCTGGGCTGCAGCGACGTCATGCCGACCGGAAATAATATTGTCGCGCGACCCCTCGATAACTTGTTAAAATCCACCACACCCAATAATAGACACAGAAGGAACGCGGAGAGAAGTGCCGTAGCGGACGATGGAACTGACGACAACCGTTATGACGCAGTATCTGATGCCACGGACGACGAGCGAATGGTTTCCGGCCGGCCACTCAAGGCCAGCAGAAGCTCAGGTGCCAGCCATGCAGATATCCAATCTATCCAGGAAAGTGCTGAGATCGCGGGAAAGGTTGTCATGTTGAGCAGGGGCGGCTGTGGTTTCCTCGAAAAGGTTGAGTGGGCACAGCGAAGGGGTGGTATAGCGGTTATAGTGGCGGATGACACCCGTGGAGGTCCGTTGATTCAGATGTACGCTCGCGGCGATACATCAAACGTTACTATACCTTCAGTATTTACGTCGCATACCACTGCCCACCTTTTATCGTCTTTGATTCCTCCGGGTACATATATCGAGGATTCATCCGACGAGGATGGGAGTTCTCTGCTCAAAGTCAAACACTCGAAGAAATCAAAGCGAAAAGGAAAGAAGGTATTGACGCAGCACAAGTCTCGAAAAAGATCGACTGGTGCAGTGCCGAAGGGTTATACTGTTTCCTCAAAAAAGTCGATTGAGCCTGCTATAGTACAGTCGCGACGTGATTCTTGGCTAGGGCGCCTGATTTGGGGCTCGAAGCCAAATCTACCTGCTAAGAAAGATCTTCTGGACTGGGTCGTAGTTGATGAGTGGGACGACAATAAGGTCCCTATTGCAACTGCAAAGACAACCATCAAAGACAAAATGGCATCGAAAGCTACCCTCAAGGACGATTTTATTATTGGCGTCCATGACTGGAGGGATCCCGACTTCATTAAAAACGCTGGCACTGACAACCCAAAATTACGCGAAGAAGCCCAGGAAAGTTCTGGGAAAGCCAAAAACAAGTCTCCCATTCAGAGATTATATACCCCGTCTGCCAATGATAGAGAAGAAGAGCCAACTTTCAAAGGAGATCTACTGCCCGAAGCAAACATCGAGAACTCCAGTGCCGACGAGCCTGGATTATTTTCTAAGTTATTCGGCGACGACGATGAGAACAACATTGAAGGACCTGGCATGGAAAGCGAAGATGACGAAGATGGAGCCGACTACGATACTGGGCACGAGGGCCTATGGGTAACTTTGACCCAGACTAGTGGGGCTACTCCATTCTTCGATACGCTATTAGTATTAGTTGTTAGCCCCCTCGTTACTCTGACCGTTGTTTATACTCTTCTTCTCGTCAGGTCCCGGATTCGACAGCGTAGGTGGCGAGCTCCCAAGTCTGTGGTTGAGAGGCTCCCAGTACGGACGTATCGGACGATCCCCACAACTTCCAGCAACCAGTCGCGGCAACCTTCACCCTCAAGTTCATCTCCGACAACCCCTCTACTCCAACAATCTCCTCCAAGACCCCGGCCGCGGTCTAGGACAACTTCTGGTCTCCCTGAGCCGACAACCGTATCTCGTACGAGTTCAGGCGATTTGGAGGCGCCCACACCGCGCCGCGGAAATGAACATGAGAAGAAGGGCGACTGGAAAAAGTACATGGGTAGGCAGGTCGAGTGCGTCGTGTGCCTTGAGGAATATGTCGATGGCGTAAGCAGGGTTATGAGTCTCCCCTGTGGCCACGAGTTCCATGTCGATTGCATGTAAGTCTCCCTCCTCCACGCACTGCGAGTATTATGGCTAACGAAACCCAGCACGCCGTGGCTCACCACACGCCGCCGGACATGCCCGATCTGCAAAGGCGATGTCGTACGATCGCTAGCTCGAGGTGGATCCTCCAGCTCCATCCCGCGATACGAACCTTACCGTGATGACAGCGATGAGGATGAGGACGACCTACAGTCTCAAGTGGCAAACACTATGAATGAGTCCCCGGCCGCTGGTCGTCCAATTTCCCCGGGCTCGACCAGCCTACCTGCCGCTGACGCCGACGTTGAACGCGGTGTTACTTCCCAAGTCGCCTCGCCGACCCGAAACTCGGGTATAGCTGGCAGCTGGCTCTCCAATATTGCGACGAGGCTTGGCATAGCGACCCCCCCAACGTCGGACGAAGATCGCACGAGGTAGATCCTCTGCATTATGATCATAATGAGTACCTGATGTTCTTGTTTGTACCTACATTGGAGAGGATGCTGTTCTAGTTGGAATCGGGAGGGGAGTCTTTGGGGGCGTTATATTTACATCTTTCCACTCAGTGATGTTGTCTTGCGAACCTTAATAATCCATAACCAGCATCAATGATCCGCCTGATGATTCCATTGTTATTGTAACTGGTGGCCCTACTATCCATAATGCTGATCGTTCCATAATTTGATAAGGGTTTTTGACTAAGATTCTTCGACTCCACATAAATGAATTAACACTCGCTGCCTCTGAGGGGTAGCCAATTTCCTGTACACTGATGACAAAGCCGCGTAACCATAGGTCAATCTGCAGAGCAGAATACCCACAAATATTCAGGTATCACGCATTTACCAAGGACTTTCTCTGTCTCAAACACAAAATAAACTTCTACGTACTCCGTAACCAGCCATTGCGATTCACTGACGGGTTTGGAAATTCGTCGCATCCGGTTAGAGTTTAGATGCTTATTTTCGTTAGCGCTGATGTACCGCCACCCACCACAGGGACTGAACTGGTACTTTGGTACGTACTTTTAAGGGGACACCACACCAATCCAGCTACCAGCCCACCAGCCCACCAGCCTTGCAGGGGTGGAAGTCAAGATTCAATTTCCACTCTCGACAATCCCTCAGAATCCTTTAGCCCTCCTTGTTTTGTTGCCATTTCATTGCTTTTCCTATCCAACACAGCACACATATATATCAAATACAGCATACACAGCATATACAACATATACAACACACATAGCACATACAACACACGCTTCGCCCCTTTGCTGGCGAAGCCCTCCATGCCAGCTGTCTGGCCATGATGGCAAAATTGAGCGACATGATTAGCACGATACGCTGGCGCACCGTGGTCTTGGTACTCGTCGTGCTGACAGCGCTTCACTTCATCTTTATCGATGACACGCTGCGAAATTCATATTCGTCGTATGGGGTCCCCGACAAGGAGCATGCGGCCGTCACCGAGCCGGCGAAGGTACCAGAAGGTAATGCACCGCCTGTAGAAGTTGGGAAGGCAACATCCGAATTGGCGAAGCCTTCTGCGCCTGTAGTGGCGGGAGATAGCAAGCCCGCCGACCCCGAACCAACGTCCGCTGCGAAACCTGTGGATGCCAAACCGAGCGGCGGCGACTTTTATGCGGATGCTGGGGCGGTCGTAGAGGCGGGCGTAAATAAGGAGACTCCCGTGGAACCGACAGCACCGGCAGCGCCTAAGACAACGTTTACACCCGCGCCTTTCGAGTCTGGCGATAAGGACGAATATCTCGCTATCTGCGTTTCGGTCAAAGACCAGTATCTCGATCTCCTCGAGTGGCTGACGCACCACTACCACCATCATGATGTCCGACGATTCTATCTGATGGATGACGGCTCTACGCCTGTCCTTGCTACGCTGAACTTTAGCAGCGCAGTCGACCCAAAGGCGATCACCCACCGCTATTACCATCCCGCTACTCGTCTATTTAAGCATCAGCAGCTCGTCGCCTACGACGAGTGTATCGCGCTCTTCGGACACAAACATAAGTGGATGGCCTTCCTCGATGCCGACGAGTTCCTGGAAGTCCGTGGCGAGGACACACTCCATGGAATGCTCAAGGAGCTTGATGGAGACGACCAGATTGGCGCGCTCGCCATAAACTGGCAGATACACACCTCGTCTGGACTTTTGAAGCGACCTGCCTCGTCGCGCAAGTCCTTCGTGACCTGCATCGAGGACTATGATAACCCAGGCCATGACCCAGGATTTGGCAAGGAGAACGAGCATATCAAGACGATTGTCAAGACGACGGCCTATGACAAACCGCTCAACCCGCATAAGTTCCAGCTCAAGGGTGGGGCACGCACGGTGGGCGAAAAGGGAGATAATGTGGACCGCTTCGCGTGGCGCGTGCCGATTACGAGAGATCGCATCTCGGTACACCATTTTGCATCGAAGAGTAGGGAGCAGTTTGAGGCGAAGATTAGTCGCGGTAATGGGATGGGAGATCCGAAAGGGTGGGAGTGGTGGAACCACACGGAGTCACTACCAGATTATAAGTGCGAAGAGATGACGAAGTATGACCCGTAAATGCCGCTTGGGGGGGTTTGAGGGAGGAGGGTGCTTCGGCACCGATTCATATTTCTGCATGCTGTGAGAAGTCAGAGGACTCTTTTTTGGCTAGAGATTTTTATTTGGATATAATACTGGGGATGATGACCTGGTTTAGATTGTATATATACGGCCCGATGTATCTGTCAAGATCACTCTGTTTACGATATTATTACACAAATCACATATTATACATTACTCAATCCTTTTTGGGTAGTTTTTCGTGCACATGCTCACTCATTCTAGGGCGCTTCAAGTTGTGGCGTTATCGCGATGATATTGTCATGGGTTCCTGAACCAACTTTTGGAGGGGGAGGCCGGGGAAAAGTCGCACCGAAGCCTACCACAATTGTACTGGCCTAACCCATGACGTATGTGCTATGCCCACAAGGTGATGGCACTGTGACCAGCAGCATGTTCGACATTCTTCGCACTATATAAAGTTGAGAAATTCTCCGGCCAGTAGCACACAGACGCAATAAACCATACCAACTTTCAGAATCTCATAAGTCTCAAATATGTCTTTTGTAGAAAAGTCAACGGCCAAGGCGAAGGAGATCGCGTATGTTTTAACGCACTGATTAGAATGAAATGCGTTTGAAGCTCACTTTTTTTTGCAGGGTGGAGGATATCTCGAGGGCTAAGGAGCTTGCTTTTCAGACGGCCAGCTCTGGCTCATTTTGGTATCCGATCAAGGTGAGTGGCTGATGGTAATGTCAATTGCATCAAACTGACGATCCACAGGGAATCTTTTACTTCGTGTATCATCGAAACCTATGGTAAGCTGCAGAAACTCACTTTAGTCTCCAGTGCTGATGCATACTGGTGCAGGAAGCCATTTACCTCTCGGCTCCTCTCTACAATGACCCTGTCGGTCTCTGTAGTGTCCTTCATGTTCATCTTCACGTATATTCCCCAAGGTACGTGATGATGTCCGAGGACTATCACCCCCGGCGCATCCTGACAAATACTCAGTGACGGTGCTATTCTTTACCAGCGGACCGTTCGCTCCATTTTCGGCCATTCTGCTCATCCTCAGTGAGAGCTCGACTATCATCAATATGCTCGCCAGGTCATTCCTAATCCGCGAAGCTCTAGACGATACATTTGATGCTGTCCTCTTGACCAAGAATGAGGATGTTTTGGTATCTGGTGGGCGTCAGCTTAACAAGAGCACCGATCCGATTAGCCGGGTATGCGTTGACAAGCCTCCATATCTGGCCACGGATACATGTTGACAGACCCATAGCTTGGTGCCACCATTAAAAACCCGTTCCACAACTTTACGCCAAAGGCAATTATCAGGTATGATTTTACTTGCGCAAAAATCGCAGCAGTGGCTAATAGATGCAGATATGTCATGTATCTACCACTCAACTTCATTCCGGTGGTGGGAACCATTACGTTCCTGATCCTGCAGGGCAGAAGTCGTGGGACATGTAAGTCCAATTTCTCACCTGGTATGTATATAGCGCTAACATACGTGCCTAGATGCACACTCACGCGTAAGATAGGGCTTCAATTTATAGGGAATGAACTATTTGCTGATTTGATATAGTATTTCCAACTGAAGAAGATGAGCGCCTCTAACCAAAATAAGTTTGTGCAGAAGAACGCTGGCCCTTACACAGCGTGAGTGGTAGCCTCATGTGAATATGAATTCCCAGCTAACTGTTCTGGAGATTTGGTATAGTTGCTTCGCTACTTGAGATGGTCCCCATCGCGTCAATTTTCTTCTCGTTCACAAACACAGGTAGATACTCAACTTCGCTGTCAAGGGAACAGTGGGATAGGGCTAATTATTTTTTTAGTCGGTGCCGCGCTATGGGCTTCCGATATTGAGAAGAGCAAGAATGGAATGGATGATGTTGCCAATCCGGATTCTCTGGAGCTTAATGCAAAGGCAGAATAGAATGCAGGTGGGGAGATAAGGCGATGCGGATTCATCGCTGGGAATGGTTGGCTAACAATGTAGTCTTTTGGATCTGATCGAAGGATTTCATAATAAACGGTCCCGGTGGAGTCTGACTCCGCAACTTGTGAGTATATACCGGCTGAAGGCATTTTTATATATGATAGCTAGCGGAGAAACGAAGCAATGTGAAGGCGGCATCTCTTATTTTCCAGGTACAAAATAGGTGAATCCCAGACAATATCAAACGTTCAACGCCTTAGCCCACAGCTCAGGGCACAACCTCATTCTCCCTCATCCGCAAACCTAAATACTCCCCCAAACCGCACCTTGCAACCCACCTATTTCCCCTTGTAAATAAATCGTCTGGGTCTACTAACTACCCCGAGAACTGCTCGTTACGTTCCGTGCCTTTATCCAACCTACCTTCCGATTTAGAACACCAACAGCTCCCTAAAGTCATGGACGCATTAGTTTAATTAATAATATTGTAGCATAACGTACATGTATAGCGAATGTGCCAAACAAGCGAATGAGCCAATCCATTTCACACCTTAAATCACGAATTTCATAACTTAATATCTCAACAACCCTTCAATAATAAGTTATAAAAATATGTACTTAGCCTTTTATAAGCATTTAAAGTACTCTACTTGATTTTTAAAGTAATTGGTTTTGTAGTTATGGAGATACTAAGATTTAGGTCAAAAGTGGGGGCCAAAACTTAATATCTCAATAACCATAAGGCTCACTACTTTAAAAATCAAATAGAGTACTTTAAATGCTTATAAAAGGCTAAGTACATATTTTTATAACTTATTATTGAAGGGTTGTTGAGATATTAAGTTATGAAATTCGTGATTTAAGGTGTAAAATGGATTGGCCGGTTCGCTTGTTTGGCCGGTTCGCTATACATGTACGTTATATTCTAACTTCGGATAGATAATTGGATTGGTAATTATAATGGTGTAATGAAGTGTTTTGGTCAGAATGGCTACTAACAAAGGCTATCTTTTAGTTAGTTTAGGGCCCTCCATGATTACCGATGGTGTATAATAGATTCTAAAATTAAGCATAAGGTTGTCGGCGTGGAGTGTAAATCCGTGATGGTATTGAGTCAGATCAATGCCAAGTTTGTTAGACTCGGCGTGTTGACTCGTAGAACCTCTTCTAGGTTACTTTGTCGATCAATTCTGTATCAAATGATGAATGGGACTCTTGTCTATTTTTTTGTAGGCAACGCCCGATAACATTTCCATTCGCACCGTCCTTTGCCGTCGAATATCAACGTAAAAACCATAATTGTATTGCAATTTCATGTAAATTTATTTGTAGTTGTAGGTTATAGCCTTATATAGCTTATTAGGTCGTTATTAAATATGAAAAATGTGAGGTTAATAGTGGAATAAGTAGTCTATATATGGAAAGCTAAGTACATCCCACTAAAAAATGTAAAAGGTTATAGATAAAAACTCCCCATTGTAAATAGGCTCTTTTGATCACGATCTGTGTATTGAATCCTCTAATTTGGAGATCAGGCTCTAAGTTTTCCTAAACCTTTGCGTCTGTAAGTAAGCCGTCACGTCCTTTCCCTGAACCTTTACTGGTATCTTTAAGCTCGATATTATTTTCCCCTCGGGGAGTCACACCACCGCTTTCCCCACTTTCCCCCTTTTCTTCCGGCCTGGTAAGCCCTCTGTCCTTGATCAAGACGCAGAGCAGAAAGCATACTCCCATCAGTGGCACCCACATGATAAACACGCTCCTTGATCCCGCGAGATATGCATCCAGGACCTCATCCCTCTGCGTCTCTGTTAGCGGGCTCATATCCGGAACGCTCAACGTAGATTCTAGAATCGAATCTCGGAAGTGCATCGGGATTGAAGTTGACGCCGAGATCTTCTTTGATAGAGAGTTTGAGAAGACAGAAGCCGAGAGAGCGAGGCCGATTGCACCGCCGAGCGAGCGGAGAAAGTTGCGGAGGGAGATGACGACGGCGCGGTCGTGTTTGCGGCTGTGGGCCTGGGCGGCGACGAGAGTGGGCTGGAAGACGTTTCCTACACCGGCTCCTTCCACTATCAGGATGACGACAATCTGCCATTTGGGCGTCGTGCGGTTGAAAAGGAGGATGAGGCCAGAAGCGACAAACCACAGCGTATAGCCCGCCCAGATTACTTCGCCGTACCGTTTACAACGTGACACGTACTGGCCGCTCAGGATGGAGAATATAGACTGCGCGGCAACGAAAGGGATAGTAAGAGCCGCGGCCGTGAGTGGTGAGTATTGGCGTGCATTCTGGTAGTAGATTGGGAGGTAGTACATGTGTGAGTAGTAGACGATGCCGAATAAAAAATTCTGGATGAGGATTGCAAATAGGGCTGGCTCGCGGAAGAGGCGTAGCTGAATCATGGGCATGAGGGCAATCTTCCATTCGACTAGGATGAAAATCACCATGCAGATGGCGCCGAGGGTAAGCATGGAAATCACCATGGGTGAGGCCCAGAGGAAGTATGTTCCGCCGCCGGAAACGGGGATAAGCAGTAGGAGAATCGCGCTGGTACTGAAGATGATGCCGTAGAAATCAATAGCGCGGACTTTATTTTTTCGGTCTCCGGTGACCACGCTCTTTGGTAAGATAAACGCAACCATTATCCCCGAAAGGATAGCCAAGGGGCAGATGCACCAGAATAAGCCGCGCCATGTCGATTTTTCAACGAATGCACCAGCAAGGAAAGGTCCTATGGTGTTCCCAAGGCCTATACAGCTTCCTAGAATGCCTTGATATCTACACGTCGAATTAGTCTTCTAACCGTGATCAATTTCGTGCGAGGCGTCATAGTCCTGTGCGTGTATTGGAACTCACTTTCCACGGTCTTCAAGTGTCACAAGATCGGAGACAATGATCATAGCCAAAGCCCCGATTCCACCACTTCCAATACCTGCTATGCCCCTAAAGGCATACAATTGTGGCCCTGTCTTTGCAAAACTGCAGAGCAAATCACCGAAGGCCAGAAGACCGACACTCCCCAGGAAGACTATCTTGCGGCCAAAGATATCAGAGAACCGGCCATAGAGGACCTGGAACACGGTATTCGCTATCAGACTGGAAGTACCTGCCCAAGCAATCGTCTTGGCACAGTTTAAATCAGCTCCAATTGTCGGCAATGCGATACCAATGCTATTCTGGTCAATGAAACTGATGAGTAGAGAGAAAGCCAAGCCAGCAAAGACGATGACCAACTTGCCCTTCGGCAGGATGTTGGTCTCGACGCGGAAAAGCTCATCTTGAGCCATGGCAATATCATCACATATAACCTTTTAAAGCCTCAAATTGACAAGAAAGACTGTTGAGGGGAATGAATCAGAGTTTCCTCTCGGTGTAAAAAGGTGATACCGATACCACTAGCGCCACGGGGCTCAAGGCAGTTTGAAGGCCGATGTTAAGTATAACAACTTAGTAAGGCGTCAGCACGAAGCCACTAGGTGGTGCGGAGACTGATGCATGGATTGGCCTCGCGCAAGGAGCGCAATAATGAAGCATTTCTAACTGGGCCAGACTGGTTCATGATCCCAGCTAGTTACCCGCAAATTCTCCGATCTTGCCGTTGTATCCGGGGTGGGGAAGTAACGCAGGCTCGTATGTGCAACAGCCAATCTGCCGATTTGTTAGAGATTTCTACTAATAGCCTGATGCGTTCACACGAATGATACAAAGCTATATAAAATATTCACATCTCTTTTATTGGCATACAGGCGATTAAAGGTGGGGTAATTGAGGAGCTGTAGTTAATCCGTAGCCACGTCAGTATGAGGTGAGTAACTAGCCAGAGCCCTACTCAACTACTGACATTGACTACGACGACGAAGAGACGGCAAATTTAATCAAGATACCAAGAGCCTACTCTGGTCGCCCAAGTTTATCAAAAAGGCGGGAAGAACTGTTTGGCGGTAAATGCTTACGTCACGTGATATAATCTTCCTATTTAGGAAGCTGCGAGTGAAAGCAATGATATCTAGAATATATCATATTAAGTATTAGGAAGCAACGATCAGCGGCACGAGATGGTGTATATTATATAATATTGTGAAAATGCCTACCTCATTTTGCTACTCTGGCAGCTGGTATCCATGCCCCAACGGCCCGATAATTTATCCGCAGCCCATTTCTCCGTAACGTATCAACGAAGCTCCTCGAGTTCGGCCCGTAAAGTCCAGCCGAGGCTGCCATTTACCATACCTTTCTCCACGTTCCTCTCTTCACCGCCGGCAATATTCGACAGGAACAAACAATGAGGAAGTTTATGATCTACGAGAGAATTGGTTCGTGATCTTTTAATATCAACTATTATGGTCATATCGATACCAAATTGCTAACGTGGCCATCATTCATAGCTATCTGACACCTGGCTACTGCCCCGCCACGGCGCTTCCAACCCCACCAAGGGAACCCCACCAAGCAACCTCACCTCCCCCACCACTTTCTCTAGAAAGTCAGCCATCTATAAACTTCAAATTAGCTACGCCTCGCTCTGTAACGCATACAGCTATCACGCAGCGACATACATAATGTCCCTCCCTGGCGCATCTCAACGGCCCCGCATCTCTCGCTCGAACACTGCACAACGTGCTGAGTACGACTACTTCTCTGACAACCCGCCGCCGAAGCAGCTTGAGGCCCATTCCAAACTAGCCCAAGAATTCATAGAATACCATGCGGCTGCCAATAACCGCGTGGTTCTGATAACCTCTGGGGGAACTACTGTACCTCTCGAGCGCCAGACGGTGCGCTTCATCGACAACTTCAGCGCCGGTACTCGCGGTGCCACGTCAGCCGAATACTTTCTCGAGGCAGGATACGCTGTCATCTTTTTGCACCGCCAATTCTCGCTATTGCCCTACTCGCGGCACTACTCCCATGCCACCGACTGCTTCCTCGACTTCCTCTCCGAGTCCGCTGACGGAACTGTCGTCGCGAACCCAGAGCATCAGGACAAAATGGTCCACGTGCTACGCAAATACAACGCTGCCAAGGCCAAGAACCTCCTCCTCACCCTTCCATTCACAACTATTACCGACTATCTCTTCGTTTTACGCTCTGTGAGCCAACTCATGCGCCCGCTCGGCGCACGCGGCCTTCTCTATCTTGCTGCCGCTGTATCCGACTTCTTCGTTCCCCCCACCCGCATGGTTGAGCACAAAATCCAATCCACCGACGCTGTCAAGAATCGGGCATTGGCATCCCCCGAAGGCACCAATCTCGGCATTGTAGACCGTTCCCCAGGCCGCGTTGCCTCTCCCCTCGATACCACCACCGACTCCCCCGGCTCCGAAGATGAGGTATTCGACAACTTTGACTCTTCTCCGCGCGTGCCTCGCTCCAAGAGGCTTATCGTAGACCTTGACCCAGTGCCTAAGTTTCTGAAGAATCTCGTCGACGGCTGGGCACCCGAAGGCATGATTGTCTCGTTTAAGCTCGAGACCGACCCAGATATCCTTGTCCACAAAGCCGAGTACAGTCTCGAGCGCTACCAGCACCACCTCGTCATTGGCAACCTGCTTAGCACACGCAAGTGGGAGGTGGTATTTGTGAGCAAGGACCGCGCGGTGGAGGGGTCTCGTATGCGCGAGGAGTGGATCCGTGTCCCAAGGCAGAGACGAGGGACGGGAGTTAAAGATTGGACGGGCAAGGCGGCCTTACAGGTCGTGGGAGATAAGGTGGGCGTGGCAGATATTATCGGGGACGAGAAAGAGCACCCGAGTGACCCAGCTGACTTGATGGGCGAGCCGGAGATCGAGATTGAGGGCTTGATTATCCCGGCTGTGGCGGACATGCATACCGCACACATTAAAGCACATGCGAAGGCGGCGCCGGCCGCTTGATCTTTGCAGCTTTTTTTGTAGGATGCCGAGAGTGGGAGTGTAGCGGATTTATCTAAAAGCATATTGTACTAATTAAAGATGGATTTCTACCATCTACCTGCCATTTGTAACGTCAATCATTACCCAGTTCCATTCAGTCAGACGTATATTAGCAGTTCAGCCCAGTCACCGCATTATAGATGTATATATATATATATTCTATTCACAGAATGTCAACCTCTCTGCGCCATCAAGAGATCTATCTATTCAATAGCTACCGACCTTATGCGTCTCACTCCTTTGGGAAATCAACTACAACCTTAATTACCAAACTCCCGTCCTTATCAACAGCCTGTCCTGCCATAGCAAACGCGTCTTTAACCCCTTCAAAACCCGCAAATCGATGGGTAACCAGCTTAGTTAAGTCTGGTAATCCACTCTTGCCCTTGCTTACTAGCTCTGCTGCCTCCCCATACACCCCAGCATATCGGAACACACCCAACAGATCCACCTCCCTCAGAGCTGCCGCAGACACAGGTAGAGTCTGAACCGGCGTTCCCATACCCACAAGCATGACCTTCCCCCCCGGCCTAGACGCCAAAATCGCAGCTTGTAAGCTAGCCTCCGCCCCTGTACACTCCATGACAGCATCTACCACTCCTCCCAACTCCTTTGCCTTCTCCCTGTACTCGCCCGCCACCGTTGCCGCAGTTGCAAGATTGGCTGCAGTGTCTCCTCGCGGGGACATCGGCACGACAAAACCTGCATCAGCGAAGGCGTTGGTCGTTGCGAAATCTATACGGAGGGGCTGTATATCGGCGATTATGACACGGTGGCCATTTGCCTTGGCAACAGCGGCGCAGAGGAGACCGACTGCACCGGCGCCGATGATAAGGATTGTGGAGTTTGTAGGGAGCGCGGCACGGCGGTGTGTGTGCATTGCTACACAGAGAGGTTCGATAAGGGCGCCAAGGCGGGGGTCGAGTGTTTGGGGGAGTCTAGGGGGTTAATTGAGGGTAATAACACTAGATTAGACCGGACTTACTTGTAGCATTTGTCTGCGGGGTGGTTGATCTCGCTCTGAAGGGTACCCTGGAAATGCGGCCAGCTCTTCGCGCTGCTGCGGAACCGGAGTTCAGGGCATATGTTATAACGCCCCTCGGCGCATAGCGTGCAGGTACCACATGGGAGTCCAACTTCGAGGGCGACGAAGTCGCCGATTTGGAGGGAAGTGGTATCAGCGCCGACGGCGGTCACGTAGCCGCACGATTCGTGGCCGAGGATCAAAGGCTCGCGCACCAGGATGTCGCCATTGCGGTTGTGGTTGTAGTAATGTAAGTCGGAGCCGCAGAGGCCAGTAGTAATGACGCGGACAGTCACTTCGTTGGGGGCCAGGGGGGTGGTGGATGGGAGGGTTTCCTACTTATGTGAGCTGGGATTCGTGCGGGGGAGGGGTAAACGAACTATGCGGATGTCTTTGGCGCCATGCAGGACGCACGCAGTTACAGAAGTTGGAGTCGCCATGTTGTAGATGCGAATTGGAAACTGAAAGGAGGTTTCAAGAGACGTGAATTGGGGAGTAGGAAGGGCTTTTAAGGGATTACGAATATGTACTAGTCGAATAACAATGTTATCTATCGCCAGCCATAGAAGCGTAGGGTGACTGTCGACTGGTGTGGGGTAAAATGCGGGGTGGTGGCGGAAATATGCCGAGACTCGCTGATAGCCTACACTTGTCATAATTTATTTATCCGGGACATACTTGGGTGTAACGGAAATCAGGTACATTATTTGGTTTTATTTACAACCTCATTGACGACGTTGAAAAACCCTCCAAAACCTCGTATTCTCACTTAGATTCATAATTCGGCGGCTCTTAAAAATTGGGGAAGTTCTGTCATCACATACATACTCTCGAGTTTGTTCGTCAATCAAGCCTATAGGGTTGTAATATATCTATAAAGCTATAGTTTTCGCCCCGATTTTTATAACATCAATTCTAATGCGCAAAACGGAAATCAAGTCTGTGCGTGTTAGTACCGTGTGAAGCAGTCAGGCAGTGGGAGTTGGCATTACCTTTTGTTCCCTTCATCTGTCGTTGTCTCAAGATAGGTATCCTTCTCCTCTTGTGTCATGACGCTCCATTTCTTCTCGCGCGTGTGATTCCTCCACACGTAGTAGTACTTCGTCCCGATAATGAGTGTGAAATTCCACGCAACTAGCCCGAGGAGGATCTTGTTACCACGGCGGTAGTTCGGCTTATCGTCATCTTGGTATATCTATATCGGTGAGTAGGTGTCCTCAAGCTACAGGCCATGGCAGGGGCAGTCTTACATTTGAACCAACTATGCTGCTAGCTTGGACAAACATGTTATACAGCGCCGTGCCTACTGTTCTTGTCCGCACTGAGCCTGCATTGCGGCTAACCGAGGCGACTAGATAGAGTTAGAGCTGTTTTTTTTTGCTACAGGTATTGAGAGCATACCAATGATCGCATAAGTGTACGGAAATCCAACCATCAAAATACTCAAGGTGTATTTCACCCAAGGGCTCGAATTTCCTGGGATAAGTTCCAGAGCGATGAGGAGCGGCAGAGCCCAAATTTGAGAGATTAGGATGACAAAGAACCTGCTGTTGATCTTTTCTGAATACCAAGTCCAGAAGAGGAGCTGTAAAAGCGTGAGCACGGATCCAGGGATAACCAACAGATTGGTCTCAAAGGTGCCGAAGCCGAGACCCCTCAGCGTTAACGTCAAGTAAGCTGCAACTGGTTGGAATGGAATGCCCCAAGTAAACCCGATAAGATAGGCGGGCCACAGGTCATAATCGCACAGCGCCTGCCAGAAGAGACGTAATGAAATGCCCTGTCGATTATGCATATCACCCTATGCCTTGTTAGCTAATATAATTCGACACATCAAGACTTTTGGTGAGAAGAGTTTTATGGTACACACCTTTCCAGGATCGTCACGGAGAACCCGGTTAACCATAATAATCTCCTCTCGCTCAGAAAACCACCCATCTTGTCCTCGGAAGTAACTCGCTGTTTCTGTTGGCGAAGGCGGCAGGTAAAAGAAGGACGCAACGCCAATAATTGCAGTCACAATGCCTTCCAGGGCAAAGAGCCATCGCCAGCCCTCCAACCCTAACACACCGCGGAGGTGGAGAATTCCAAAAGCGAGGAAAGAGGAGATTATACCAGTAAGTGTGTACGAGCCCCAAAAGAAGCTCAAACGGATGGGAAGCTCTTTGCTCGTGTAGAAGTAGCTAAGATAAAGAATACTGTCTGGAATAAAGCCGCCTTCAATTAGGCCAAGAAGGGCGCGGGTACCGTAGAAAGTCGATGCTCCTGTAAGCTTGCACTGGCAAATCGCTACGATGCTCCAGCAGATCATCTGAATCGGGATCCAGTTATCTGGGCCTAGCTTCTTGCTGATCAATTGCGACGGCAACTCGGCGCAGAGGAAGCAAAGATAGAATATCGTCTGGCCGTAGTTGTATTGGTTGGTAGTAAGTCCAAGGTCGTCGAGCATGTTGTCGCTCAGCGCTTGGGTAATGTTTCCTCTATCAAGCTGAAGTGAAAAGAACATTAGGCATACCCACGAACAGATCCTGTAGTCGAGCTGTCACAGCATTAGCAAGCAGTCCCATGTTCCTGTAGCTGTGGAAATCTTACTGTCCGCACGAGCTTCTTCTCCTCGGTGGGGGTCCACTCCGCAGTAGGATCCCATCTATGCCGACCTTCATATTCTGGTATCGGCTCATAAAACTTCGTCGAGCCACCTTCCGCAAAGGCTTCTCCCCGGTGTTGCTTCTGGAGGCCAACGGCATTACTGTTATCGTCGCTGTCGGATTCGGATACAGCAACCCCTGCGTCCGCTCCCTTTGATATAGAGTAATCCGCAGTACTATGATGCCGTGTAATCGGTGTAATGTTCACTCGCGGAGGACGGTCAATCTGACCCCGCGCCTTGCGTATGAACCTCACAATCCATGGTTTCTGAACCCGGGCCAGTGGTGCAGGTGCAGATGGATCGGTGGACAGCTCGCCTGCCATGTTGGCGGCAAAGGAGTAAGCAAATACGTCAACGATTGAAGGGCCAACGAATAAAGAAAACTTGCTTCCCAATCGGAATCGTGCTTCGAATTACCTGCTCAACACTTGACACTGAAACAGGATCAATGAAAGGACTCGAACTGTCGAGAGGCGACAGATAGTATTTATGTCCTATCCCAAAGAAGCCATGCCCAGCATCCCAACCTCGGCGAGTCGTCAATACAAGCTTCCTCAGACCTCTTCGCACTCACCCCCCACGCCAGCAATAAATGGTCTATCCCACATCGCGTTATGGCGATAAATTGCGCGATGACATTGAAGTCTGTCACCATAGGCGGCCCCATACCATGCAGCTAAGCACGGGAGGGGGACTGGGTGGACATCTCCCGGCGACGAAGCTTTTATCTAAAATCACACATAGCTGACGTCAAGGAGGAGAATATCAAAAAGATTGAGAGTAAAAATGAGCGCCTAGGCCAAACAGAGAAGTGAGAGGTGCAAAGCGACGGGTCGTGCGTTGCGATACACGCGTGGTGATCACACCATAGCCAAGGAAGATAACACACAACGCCGACCACCGTGACTGCCGCATATGAGGACGGCGACAGCGGGATTAAAAACGCCGATTGCTTCTGTAGTGAAAATAGAAGAGGGTCCAACATTGCAAAAGGAAGTGATGTGATAGGAGCAAAGGGGGAGAGCGTTGCGAAATCCCAACTTACAGGTGCGATGGGCGAAGATGCCATTTTGATACTCGAGTGCGCCTTACGGCCAAAGTTTCATATTTTGGTCTAGCCAGGTCGGCGGTCGGCGTTAAAGTTCTGAGCAGATCATGTGATTCGACTGGTCCAACACAAAACAACCTCCCCCTCAAATACAGAAGCTATGGACAAGGATTGCGAACTATTTAAACTCCTACTCCGCATCTATGCTGCATGGGCTACACGCGGCATCACTTGGCCAGCTAATAACGTCCTAATGCCCGTGGACGCATTTGTTATGACTTCTCCACCTGTTCAAATATCCCACGCGCCCCCACTCCTTCTTCCGACGCGAGACTCACTATAATTCTTTATGATGTACATATTTCTCTATGTCTAATAAAATAATATACTCTTTCATCTCTCTGCCCGAGCCTTAATGCCCACTAGTTCCCTCTCTGTCCCGTCGGGGCCCCCGTCCTCCAAGCCCTCAGGGGTAACGCCTGCAACTGTAGCGCCCTCTCCCTAATATAGCCCCAGAATGTGAGTACACCTATAATCACACATACCACGTTTGTGATGTAGTATCCGTCACGCGTAATATTACACACGCCACCACCGTCAACACAACGGTGCTTATCTACTTCCAATGCGCAGCTGAACGCCTCGGTTACGAGCGGCGACTTGAGGGCCGCTGACAAGGGCGTTGAGCCAGGCACAGGTGGCAGGCAAGTCGCCTGTGTGAACTGGTCGACTAGTTTGAGAATAAAGAAACGAGGGAAGGTCCCGCCCAAATTCGAGACCCTGGACATGTTAGCTCGTTCATTATACAACATGGGAGTAGGGGGCCGGAGATATGAAGCGGACTTACGTAGCAAGCAGTGTCATGTACGTTCCTCCGATGACCGGATCCGCGATGCGTGCATGGAACGCGCTAATCGCCACGAACATAACGGTGCTGGTGAAGGTGCTAAAAATGTGCGACGCGATCACAACAAGCAAATATGACGTGTCGACGCCATTTGCTGGGAATATCATCACAGTCAATTGGGCTATCACAGCCGCCACAAGGCGTGCGACGAACGCCCAGCTCCACAGCTGCATGGGCGTGTATTTTGTGCTCCACTTTCCAGCATAGTAGCCGAGGGCGATCTCAAAGGGGAAGTCAATGAGGACGGTCAGGGCGAGATCTTCCTGGCTGAAGCCTTTGTCGAGAAGCTTCAGATTCGTTACGGCGTCGTTGGCCTGAAAGCCAATCTTGGCTATTAGGTGAATGATGATAATGGTCTGGATGTTCTTAAGCTTCAGAACCTTCCACATAACCTTATACACATCCCAGATGCCATCTTCGTTCTTTGTCCTCTCCTCTTTCTTAAGAACTGCGAGACCCATAGTCACGATCAAGTACGCCCAGCCCCAGAATGTCAGGTAGCCGCCCAGTGTCATTACACCTTCTGTGGATGGAGAGGCACGGAACCATTTGTTTGCAAAGTCGGGAGAGTTAAAGGCGAGGAAGACAGTGTACGACATGAACTGCCCTGCTGTCAATCCGACGGTCTGCGCGGTGGATGCGTAGCTAAGGTTTTGCGGCGACAACAAGGTGAGTGCCCAGCCGTCAACAGCAATGTCTTGTGTAGCACACATGAACACAAGGAAGAACCACCAGCCGGTGAAATCCCAAACGCCAGCACCACCTTCCTCCCCCGCTGTGACCATCATTGCCTTTACGTTCGCGCCTAGCCAAATCATCCCAAAACCAGAGAGCATCTGAATGGGCAGAATCCACGACTTCCGCCTCCCGAGACGTGGCGTCCAACACGCATCAACGATAGGACTCCACAGCAGCTTCAGCGAGTAAGGATACGATGCCAAGCTAAAAATCCCAATCTGGCCATACGACAAATGTGCCTTCAACAGAAAAGGCACCGATCCCGTCGCCAATCCCATCGGCACACCTTGCAAAAAATACAGCAACACCAACAGCACAAAATTCCTCCGGTCCTGCATCGGCAGCTCAAAGAAGCCATTGTTTGATGGCGTTGGCGTGCTGGGGACGTGTTGGTCGAGGCTGAAGGTGTCGCGGGACATTAAGTTCGCTGTCACAGACGGCGAGTCCAGCGACGCATTTTTGCGCCGCAGCTCAACGTTTCCGTTCATGTCGGCGTCACCGTTACCGGCAGACGTGGAAGCCGAGACCGCGGAGGCGGGCTCCTTGTTCGCACGGCGGCTTCGGGCGCCCATGGGCTCGTCAGAGTCGTAGTCGGTGTTATCTGAGCTTGAACACTCGTGTAGCAGCTGCTGTGTGCCTTCTTCGCCCCTCTCGTGTATTCCTGAGTATCGTCTGTTGGATCGAGGAGGTCTATTGTTCGTTCGTGGGTTGGCCTGTTCAAGGTTGTCGAGCTCGATGTCGTCGTGGTCACGTAGTGACGCAGCCTGGCTGTGCAAGGGTAGAAGTGAAATGTGACTAGAATCCGAAAGTGAGTGTAAAGAAAGATGAGAGAATGTGTCGCCCTGTGCGGTAGGCATCCATGTGGTTATGTCATAAAGTATTGGCCTCAATTGGGGAATATGGAAGCCGTTGTCGCGATTCGCCAAATGTTCTGGCCGTGAGGTGCAAGCGGGCCAGTCGCCAGGAACTGTGGAGCTAATTGCCTGAAATGGTCGTATAAAGTAGCGAGCGACGTGTCCTGATTGATGGCAGACGGATCAGAAGGTACTGAATCTAATTCCATCACAATATCATGTTAGACCTCGAGAAGTAGTTTTCAACATACTGCTTCTCATGGTCATGTATATGCAAGAAAGATATTGTATTAATTAAAGTAAATGGACACAAGGGAGCGAGCTCTGAGGTCTCAAGATTGCGAAACTATCATGTATCAATAAATCGCCCTAGATCACGTGCTTAGTCTGATAAGATATGAATGAAAAATAGCAAAGAAGCTTTTTCCCGTTTCCCTCTTCCCAACTAAATGGGTTGGTCAGCATCTCATGCGGGGCCCTGGGGCCCATCGATGGCAACGATGGATTTTACCGCTAAACAAGTTGCAAAAAAAAAATCAAAACAAATTCCGAACTGGTGAGTTGTCGTGTTGCATCAGCCGTGAATCGAACACGGGGCCCATCGATGGCAACGATGGATTTTACCACTAAACCACTGATGCTTGGTATTGTGAGTAAAGGCCTTACTATATATAAATAGGTTGATCATTATGGCTCTCATTACATTTGCAATGTGCAAATTTTCGTGTTTTTGCCGCTTGCAAAAGCGGCTCTTTTTGGTGTTGGTCGATCATGCATGGTGATGGGCAGTGCAAGCAAGATTTTCTGCCCCTCTTCAATGCCTGAGGTTCGTCGACATGTTTTTGGCCCCTACTTGGCTTTGCTCAGCCAAGCCGAAGAGGATCCAGGGATACGCCTCGGCCCGCCATTACCCCTCTTAACCCTCCTGCCGATTGTGGTATGCGCCATCTTTCGCGTTTTTGGCTGCTTGCAAAAGAGTATACATAAACTATAGATTCAGATATTCCTACTCTGTTAGGCTCACATAGTATTAGCCTCTTACATTAGATACACCAAGGCAAGCCTAAGGCCCATTACTAATGAGGATAGAGGATGCAGTACATTCTAACGGGATCCTCACACTTCAACTAATCTTGAAAATAATTACTTCGAAGTATGTAGTAATAAACTCTTCTCTTATACCAATTCCTACACAAGCAGTACCACTTAGGCTTCTCCAAACAACAATTTCCATCTACTCATCGTCGTTAATATTGACGATAGTCTCCTTCCATTTGCGAGCTGGGACATGACGGTGGAACAAAATATCGATCTCACGGAAAGACCTGTGCTTCATCTCTGGAATAAACATCCAAGACATGGCAGTGCAAAAAAAGGCGGTGCCAGCCCAGACGTAGCCGCTCTTGCCGCCCAGGCTCCACTTATCATCGTTCAGCATGTAGCTTGCAAGGAAGATGCAAGGAATGTTAACAATGTAGTAGGCACCTCGTCCGATACCGGTTGTCAGTGGCCGGAGACGTACGGAAGATGTCTCGCCGATGATGACCCATGAGGCGGGGGCGGGTCCCAAGCAGAACAGGACGGAGACAATCAAGCCAAGTGATGCTTGCGCATTGCTAGCTGCCTTACCACCGCCAACTGAAGCCGCAATACCGAGCGCGATCAAGAATACGCAGTTGATGAGCTGGCCATAGACATAGATTGTGCGCCGGCCGAGGTATGTGGTGAGGACCCAAGAGAGCATGACCATGATCCACTGGAGGGCAGAAGTGATGAGACCAAGTCCAAATGCAGTGTTGTCTGCCATGCCGGCCTCTGAGCTGGTGTTAGTTTGATATGGGGTTGTAGGAAATCGTTGGACTCACGTTTGAAAAAATAAACCGCTTGGTTAGCGATCAGATTGCCCGTCAGATTCTGAGATGCGTACACACCGCACACTATCAATGTGCGGTAGAGATCAGTACCTTTCCACAGTTCAATGAGACTGGGCTTCTTATCGCTCTTCTCAAGCTCGATCGTGCGACGCATCATGGCGACTGCGTCAGCGGGATTATCAGTTGCACTCGCACGTCCAAGGCGTTTGACAGCCTTTTCTGCCTCCTCAAGACGGCCCTGTCGTACGAGCCACCAGGGTGATTCAGGCGCAATGAAGAGTAGGATAGCGAGAGGGGTAGGAAACATCCACTGGAGTGCAATGGGAACTCTAGTATAACTGTTAGTACAGTGTTCCTCGCTGGAATCTATGGGGGCGGACGAACCTGTACGACGAGGGATCATCCCTGGATTGGTAGTGGTAAGTGATACCGCCGACAATGATCGACCCAATAGCCCAGAACATCTGCAACATCTGCGTTGCTGGCGCTCTCAATCTCATTGGTACAATTTCGGCGCAGTAGGCGGGTGCATTGGCGATAAAAATGCCCCATGGAAGGCCTTCCAGGATCTGGGCCGCGAAAAACATACCCTGGCTGTTGCCAAAATAGAAGATTAAGATGGCAGCGTTCAAGAACATGAGACCACCAATGGTTGCCCATCGATATCCAATCCAACTGGTAATGGGACCTGCGATGAAGACACCGATAAAGGCACCGACTGGTCCGCTACACTGGAATGCTGACTGCCATGAAGCTTCGATAATATACTCCCCTTTATTCTCGCTGAATACACCGAAATCCTGGGCGAATCGTTTTGTAGCTATGAACTGTCCCATCAAGAAAACACAGTATGACTCCATGATCTACCGCAGTGTTAAGAGAAATGATCTGCATATCATCGGTACGAGCTTACAATAGTGCACGACATGACGAATGCCCACCAACTGGCAGCAGGATAGGCCTTGACGGCCTGGACCACAGTCATATCATGTTCGGTCTTCTCGGCATCGATGGCGCCCGTTCTGTCGTAGTCGACCTTCTCGTTCACATCGTAGATGCCAGTGGAGGTGGGCTGCGCCTCGACCTCTGACGCCGAGGCCAGATTCTTCTCTGTGATGGCGTTACTCATGTTGATAATTTCTGAGGGAAAAACGAGAACGAAAGAGAGGCAGGCACGGCTGGGCTTTAAATCTTATTCCCTGCGACCACATGCTGATAATGGGGATCACGATCTTAGCCTAAAGCAGTGAAGCTTGCTCTTGACCTTGACCTCCACAACCCTAACATATCTAGAGTACATATCAGCATCATTTTTCCGTGCACCACGGTAGCAGCATCGTATTTGCAACGTCGCATTCGCCTCTCATTGCTCCGATCAAGCTTTTCTTATTAGCGGAGCATCTTCGCCCGAGGTGCCCTAGGGTCTCCGTGTCCCCCATTGATGGATGATGATGACGCTAGCATTTCCGGGCTGGGATTAAGTGCTAACGTTTGGATAATAACCGAGGACAATTTCCATAGAATAATAGGTCGGTCTATTGCTAGCGCGAATGTGATAGAACTTGGGGTAGTGCGGGGTTGTTAGCGCCTTAGCTCGGCGGCTTCACGGCCATACTATAGTTCATAGGATTAGCTCGCTTGAAGAAGGAAGGAGGGGAACCTGGCACGGATTAGGAACTGTACGGCGCCATAATTTTCCGTACAAACCTGTGCGCCAATAGGAGTAAGACACTGTCATTTTATATGGGTATGAGTACGCCATACTGTAGATTCAACAGCAATTATACTGTTCATTGTCTGGGGCGTCTTATCGTTCTCACAAATGGTCTAATGAACGTGTAGAATTTTAGTATTCCTACTTGAGAATAGACTAAGCTTCAACATTGCCCAGGCGTGCAGTCTCGGTGTGGAGGAATTTGCTCCCTGCGTCCAGGTGGCACAGTCTAAGTCACTCATCATAAGATCCTACGAACCATAGCCTAATAAGCTCCAAACATAGACAGGGGTCTCTTAAAGCGCACCTATACAACACCTACCAAGTTTATGTGGCTTGTAAAATCTTTGATCTGCCCCTATAATTCTATGATTGTAAAAGTTGCTATAGGATTCTAGTGGCGCGCGGGAAAATGGCAAGGGTTTTCACCAGAATATTCATGAGAGGTATGGGCTGACGGCAGTCGAATATGTGGATGGCAAGTGCGGTAGTCCCGCTGTCCTTATTACTTCTAGGGTGTGCAACAGGGGCCGACCCCACCGGTGTGCCAGCCCCACCGGGGGGAATGACCCCAGACTGGACCATGGTTTGCTCTTAAGCCAATAACCAACAATCCCCACCAGCTTCTTGGCCGCCCAGTTACACGATATTAATATTATATGTATAACGTACATGTATAGCGAAAGTCCCAGACAAGCGAAAGTCACACTCAGATGCGCTGATGTGACAACCATATAAAACACTACATTTCTCCACTATGAATGATGCCCCAAAAAAATGATGAAAGAGACGTTATTTTAGCCCTCCAGGCTATGAAAACATATAGTCTAGGTTGGAAATGTTTCGAACTTCCGGTTTGGGACCGCCAGTTCCCTATGATACACACTAGCAGCAATGTGGAGAATATATAAGATGATCTGGGGATCAATTGCAGTTGAATAAGGGTTATTATATAGACGAAGAAACCTTGTTTATTAACGCCTAGTTGCTGCCAGGAACAGGCTAATATTTTTTTTGTAGTCATTGTTAGGCAGTACGTTGTGTCTTCCCTCTATAGAAACGAGCGTCACCATATGTGCTCTTTTGACCTTCTTTAGGAAGTCGATAGCTAAGGCCCCTACTACATCGTCTTCCGTCGCAAGCGATAATAGACATGGATAATTATCTAATAACATTGCGGCGAGGTCTGTCTGTAGACCAGTAAAAACTTGGCTATCGTAGTCCTCAATGAACTTTCGTTGGTCGGGCTCTAGCTTGCCACCAAAGGAGTCTAGGAAGGTGTGGTTATCCGCATGGTTTGGAAAGGTTGTAAATAGCCGGCCAACGCGCCATAGTAACCCAAGCATGCCCGCTAATTTGATTTTTTCCACGCTCTGGAATGGAGTATAGTAGATTTTCGGTCTGATAGGATGGCAGGAAGCAAGAAATGCGCCAGCAGACCTGCCAAAGATAGTGATCTCCATGTTACCAAAGCTCCGAGGCAGATCATCTAAATCGGCCACAGGGGACAACACCATTGAGTTATGCTGATCCTTAGTGGCATCGTGGGGGTTGAGCTTAATCCAATCTATCGCCGATGGTTCTAGCAATTCTTTCTCTATAGTGCTAGGAATTGCTCGGAGCCAGGCCTCTAGCAGCCTATCATCAACCCCAACCATGGGCAATGACCGGTCTGCATCAAAATTACCGTAGCCGGGGGGATTCACCAAAATGAGATGCACATCGTTCCCAAACAGTGACCAAAAGTCCTTCATCAGAGATCCCACTGCTCGTGTATTTCCTGGGTAGGCAACCACTACTTTCTTAGTGTCTGGACACTTCAACGGTGGTATATAGTAAGCCCGAATAGTCGAAAATGGGGTGTTCACACTAAAAAGAACCGGTTCCCGCCCTTCAAAGTGAAGATCCCAGTACTGCTCACGAGGTTTGTATCCTCCAAAGCTAGGCCTAACATTAAAGCATGGTGGAAATATTCTACGCGCCACTAGGCTTTCAAGAAAAAACATTCTTCGTCTTCGTAGTGCACGAGCTACTCGTTATGTTAGCTTTTCTTCCAATGATATACGTTTGCGTGTTTCAACGCTGGACGGAGACTCACTTGGCAATGCGACTGTTGCACCAAATGAACATTTGCTTCAAATGTCGTGCCAGAAGCAAATGCGCACCACGGTTTTATAGTTTTATAGTTTATAGGCAAGTGTTGTATTTCACAAGAGTGCCTTGCCGCAGCTCAAATCCAGGCAGCCGCCGTTAGCGCTCTGGCGCAAAGCCACGTAGTAAGCTAGCGCAAATGTACATAGTTCTATATCTTTGTGTAATTAGTCATATACATTTCTTTGGAAATTTATATTAAAATATTATGTGGTCAGCTTACATTATTTGTCAAATGGGGGGAATTAGCTACCCTTTCGACGGCAAGGTAAAATCGCGGCACCTGAATGGCTCAGAACATCCCTGTCAGCGTGGTATATGATCGACGGGCAGCGGTAAGTTGGGAGCACTGTAAAACCAGTCTCTGTATCACTATAAAATCAAATCAATGAGGGTTTTATAGTAAATTGAAATCTTTGTTCTCATATAATTTAAAGCATCAAGTTCTAGTTTGTCAAATTTGTGTCATTTCTATATCTACAAGCCAAGAGCGACACCTCTGGGTTGAACTGCATCGAGCTGAGCCACACCGACATCTGGTAAGTAAGCTGAAGGCTACATCACAGTTTTGGTAGGCATCCCCGACAGTCGGGTAATATTACAACAATTGATTATAATCGCTGCGCTTAGAAGCTTCAGAATGCAGATTTCGCTTTTCAGTCGACGATTTAAGTATCACTTAGGGTTTAGACCGACCTGGGAACTGCGTCGCGCAAGAAATGGCGGGCACCAGAACAAGCCAAAAGCATATCCAGCTAATATCTTATTTGGAAAACCACAGTGGTTAACTTCGACTATTTCGCGCTTCCAGCTTGATTCATTGGGGATGGAGTCGTATTGAATGTTGATAAGTACCAGAGAGAGACTTGCCATATGGACTGTCTCGTCAGCCAAATAATACGAACAAGCCTTCCATTCTGTGGTCGCAGTGAGCGTTTTTATACAATATACGATGGTAGGGAAAAAGGCGGTAAATTGATAATGGAGCTTTGAGAAGACAACGCCGTCACAAATGGGAATTGCCTCGTCAATGAATGGTGTGGCTATGTGACAACTGCGGATTGTGCGGCCGTGATCTGCGATCAGCCTATCATCGTGGACGTGGTAGTCATGCTGCACGGCGAGCGGAACAGCATGTCACCAGTCCCATTTTTCGTCTAACAGAGACACTGCAAATCAGGGTGCCCACGGCTGACTCGGAGGGAAGAAGGTAGCACTACCCCTGTGCCACATGGTAAAGGTGGATCTCTTGCCATTCTATCTTCGACTCCGCGGCCTCAGAGTCAGCCTCGACAACCATCATCACCTGATAGAGACAATTGAAATCGGTATGGATATGAAGTCGTTGCGCGCACTGTAGCTCATGATAATCCCTTGTGGTCTCATGAATGGCTTGGATGTCTAAACGTATCATGAAGGCTACCAGTACAGCCTTCGCTCCCGACGCCCATGAGGAGATGTTTTCAGTAAAGAGAATACCTATTTCAACGGCGAAAGACCATTGATTGCTCATAGGTGTCGAGCTAGAGATCTGTCCCCGCAGCAGCATTAGGGACCATGATTGTCTCGGCCACCGACTACGCTATTCACATGCCGGACTCCCTATTCACCCCAAGAGGTGGGGACTTCTACCGGCTTGCACCCAAGCCCTGCATCTTAGACACCATGAACATGCTCTGGTTTGTTGGAAAGACCCCCTTCATAAACCGCGAACCCCTCAAATGGTCGATGGCCGCAATATGGACCCTGCAATGCTTCTCCGCCAATGGTGATCGGTGGTGGCGCAGAGAAGAATGCAACTCCTCGTCGAACAATGTTGCACTGGCATCGACAAACTGTGACGAATGTGCCATACCTTTTCTAAAGCATTGAGGTCTTCAGCTACGACAGATTGCTCGGTGACGGGTTAATGATTCTTGCACTCGTCAAGGCTATCGCATATAATATTTAAATGTCCTACAAAACCTGTTTTAATGGTGCTATGGCATAGTATGAAGTACAAATCCTGCTCAATGCTTTTTAACGCAATATCCCACAATATGTGGCAATACAGACCATTCATCAAATACCTCCAAGTTCACCTCCGCCCACCCATGGTCGGATTTCGCTGCATTCACCAGTGCTGCTGTTGTATCTCTCAGAAGGTGACATCCAACAAAAAACTCCCAACCAAGAGCAGTGTAAAATAACTGTAACAGGTGTCCCACTTTGCTACCTTCTTTGTGGAAGAACCTCCCCGCCTTATTTCCTTCTTTGCTGCTCTCATTTATGACATGTTCACATACGACTAACCTTCCCCCAGGTTTCAAGCACCTGTATAGGACCCCAACGGTCTCATTCAGCGTCGGTACGCTGCAGAGAACGCGGATACAGACAATCTCATCAAATATACCATCATCGATGCTGTTGTCCTTGCTAAGTAGGCCCTCCGTTTTGAGTACTGGGATTAATGAATCTGGCTCTGCGCCACATGATAAGACCTTATACTTCTCACTTAGCCCAGCCTTCTTCGCGTTCTCCCGCAAAGCATGATGCAAGTCAACGCCCGGTTCAACACCATAGATGATGGTAATGTTGTCTTTGTTCGAGAAGCGAAATATCTGATCGCCAGAGCCGGGACCGATGTCCAAGATGGCGCCGCGGGAGGTTGCAAGAATTTCACCCAACACTGGCGGAACCACGTCTGCGAATACTGGACCGACTGCAGTCCAGAATTTGGCGAAGGAAAGGTTGCGGTACGCTTTGAAGTCTGAAATGGGCAGTATTGGCGAGATAATAGCGGCTTGGAGAAAATCTATGTTATATGAGTGTATGCTTATACAAGTGGAAGAAATATAATCTAGGCGTAGACTCTGTGGGGCATTTTTTGCTACAAAAGGAATTTAGGAACTTACAAACTACGCTTTTAACTATGAGGAGGCCGGGGAGAATGTATGCATGCAAACATTCTAGAACGGTTGGCGCCATTGCCCCTTAATATCGAAATTAAGATGTATGTAGAGCTCACAAGCTAGTTTTCTTAAATTATAATCCGAGTTATACAAATTGAATATAGAGTACTCATTCTGACCGAATATAATTGATTGAAGTATACAGTTAAAAAAGGACGGGGTCGAATGGACACAATGTAGGGTTCTCGAATATACCATTACGACATCCACGTGACTTTTTCGACCGCTAGTACAACAACACTTCTGTATGTAAACGTCATTCTACTGAAATGACGTTTTGATAAGGAAGATAGTTATGAGAGTCTCCTCTCAAAAGTTGGGTCAGTAGTATGGGATGGAGTGTGTTGAGTCCAATATGTCGCGCGTAGAAGCAGTCAAGTCCAGTCGATTGTTTCGTAGTTTCTCATCTAACGTAGGCTATATAGTAACGGTTCCAATGGCTTAACGGTTTAACTGGCCAAAACCACTGATGCTGGTCCCTGTTAACCTCTTACTGTATTACGTTCTATATTAGCGGTGGCCCCGGATTCTCTAACCTCCACACTTGTCGGGTTCCACGATTTCGTAAAAGCAGCCACCCGTTTCTACAACATCTAACGTGACATTTCATTTCTGGTTTGGACTGTTGGGCGAACCGATCAATGAAAGTACTAGAACCAAGTCAGTCTGTACCGCTGATGGGTTAGATCACATGACAATGTCAACCACAGGGACAACAGCTAACAAGTCGTTGCACACCTGTTTTAGCAAGATGAATCCCGTCTTCCGCCCATCACCTTGTTGTTTCTCCAAAGATCGCTCTTACTTTTCCGCAATTCCGGGATAAGGTGCGGGCTACTATACTGCACGTATTTAAGCTCCCGTGTGATTTACGCTGGCATAAAGGCACTTGGTGAGCATTTCAAGTAGACGTAAATCTGCGCTCGGTGCCTCTTCACGCATCTGCGTGTTGTACTGGACAAGGTTGGGAAGGCATGTCTGTGATTGGCGGAACTCCCAACGCCATCATAAATATGCGATGAACTTCCATCTTGAGCTTCCTCTGTATCCTTCAGCCTCTCGCTTTTATTCTTCACTTTCAGAATTTACTCTTACGATTGCAATGTTTAACTTTGAAGTGGTGTATATGAACTTTTGATATGACACCACCGCAATGGTTGGTTTTTTAATTGCCTAGGCTCGTCATTATCGCCTGCCGCGTGGCATAAATCTGGGGAGAATGTAAGCTTTTCCCACACAAATGTTGTCAGTTCATTAAATCTAGAGACTACAAGGCCTATACGCGACGACGAAAATGCATGGGAATGGACGAGCAAAGAAGATCAAGATTACAAGAACGACGACTATTGTAAAGATTACTTGAACTTTATACGCCAGGGCTATAAACAGGCAAAGGAGCTAGATCCTACTTCAGCCTTGTCGTTCCTCAAAAATCTCCAGCCTGGTTCCCAAACGAAACCAAACTTTAGGCTTGCTTGCCCATTTCGCAAGCATGACCCTCAGCGGTTCAATTTTCACGACTATGGTGCCTGTTCAACAACCCCTTGGAGATCTATGCGTCATCTCGAGTAAGAATAGAGCCATGCTAGTTACTTTTATTAGCCATGCTTATAATACTAGGAAGCATATCTACCGCCAACACGCAGTTCAGATTTTTTGCACGAGATGCGAACCAAAATTTGATCATTGCTATGACATTCAAAATCCCATAGTAGTAGTCTGCGAGCCCTTACCACTACAGTTCGATCTAGATCAAGTTGAAGAGCGCGATTTCTGGAGCCTATGGAGATGGCACATTTCAAGGACAGAGGAAGAACGATGGCAGTTTATGTACCGTCTACTGTTTCCGACAGATGGCCGCACATTGTCACCCTGTGAGTTGCTCTTCAAGACGCGCTCGCCTCAATAGTGTTAAAAACTAAGTACTTCAAGATTTCGATCCCATTAAAGGTGATCCTACTTTACTACTTGACTCCTCTCATGTCGACCAGAAATCAGATAGTGAATCCGCAAAGTATGTCTCTTGTGGAGTCTGTGGCGCGACTGTATGGATGGCAACGGCAATTATCAATGAATCAAACTCATCGGCATTCTCCGATGATATGTGCTCTGGTATAGGCCATGATATTCCTTTAGATTTCCCCCACAGTTATGATTCCCATGACGACGTGGACATCTATAACTTGGTCGCCGATGGCTCGCTTCACAGCAAGTGTTGGGACCAATATATAGACGATTACTACGAGGGGACCTCGCCGGTCCACTCCAACATATTATCAGCACAAACAGTGAGAGATGAAGTGGGAAAGGTTACTAGCCATGGAGATTTTGGGGTTTCTGTCAGCGTAAATCGTCCCACTACCACCTTTGCTACATCCCCATGCAATGACCGAACGCCATACCGCAGATGCACCGGGTTGCTTTGCAGTGATCCCATCTCTCCAGCTTTATCTCTTTGTTCAAGTGATGATGGTTTTATCTCAGAGCTCTCACTATCAGACCCCAGCAGAAGTCCTTCAAGCTCTATTGATCAAAGCAAGGACCTATACAACGAGAGCGAGTCGGAATCCGATGAGAGCGACAACATAGATGCCGACTCTAAGACGTATCCAGCTTTTGATCTGGTAAAACGAGCTCTGCTCAGCGACTCAACGAGACAATTCTGGAACTTTTACAATAGACTGTCAAAATCTGATTGGGCTGCTCTATGGTTAAAGCACGCAATCAACGTGGGCGCTGCGTCTTCGTCTGGGGAAGCAAGCAAGTCAACATACAAGACTTCAGATACTCAGACGCAACCAAAATCCTCATTAAATACTTCACCATTATCTCAAAAGCGGAAAATTAGAGATGACGAGGATGAGGATGACACCAACAATGATAAAAGGTCATCGAAACGTCGCAACAGGATACCTCAGAAGGATGGTTTGGACTTTGCGTGCCCTTTCCATAAATACGAACCGTGGAGGTATAACCATAATCGTCGCCGCTTTAAAACATGCTCCACAACTGGTTTTAATACCATTTTTCGTTTGAGGTAAGTCAAATGTTGTATTTTTAATCAGCCCTAATTTATTATAGGGAACATCTCCGCAGAGTACACCCCGCTCCTATCTATTGTGATCGGTGCTGTCAGCATTTTATAGACCAAAATAGTTTAGTAAATCATAGACGAGCCGATGTTCCCTGCCCAATAAAGCCAATAGTTGCTGTCGAGGGTTGGACTACTGAAATGGGCACAAGAGTGAAAAAACGTGAAACGGAAACAGAACGAGCATGCTGGGACAGGATATATCGCGAACTTTTTGGCCAAACACTAATTAGCATACCATCTCCATGTAAGTTAACATTTATAAACATTACAATTAGTTTTAACATTGTAAGGATCTTGGAATTAATAGCGCAATAGATTTTGTGCCTTATTCTCCTGCAGCAACCAATGAGGCAGAGTTGGAAAATCTCCTACTTCAAGAAGTGCCACAAAGAGTGTTAAATTCGCTCGAAGAGGACATCAATTCTTTGGATATACCTGATGCAGCACGCGCTCTTTTTGATGCAACAGCCGCGCATTTGCAAATTGAGAATCGAATTAGAAGCGCCATTCAAGAACTCTGTGCAGAACATAGATCGAGTACAGTACCTGCCAATAGCAATAGAGCGCCTCCCACTCAGCAATCTTCATCGGGGGATCAATTTATTGCAAGCGGCAGTGACGCGGCCCAATCGACTAGCTCGCAATCTACATATCAAGGCTCATTGCAGAGCGCCCAGAACTCTAGCGAAGCTGAATCTTCACTGTCAACTACACCATCCATCTGTACAGAGACTATGCAACATTCAAACAACATCGTGCAGCTAAGTGCGCTAGTCGAACCTCCTTACTCAGGAGGCATTCTCCAACAGTCCTCAGCACTGTCTTGCGACTTAGTCCCACAGACTTCGGGAGCGGAATCGGAATTTTTACATCCGTATCATCCCGATCAGTTCCAAAGTGCACAACAATACATCCAGCAGACTGACCACGATGTGACGAATGCTTATGGAACCAACATTGATGAGCATATTTTGAGTGATTTTGACTTTCAGGTGCAGTTTGCAGATGATATGTTTCCAAACGAAGAGTTGGGATTTTGATGTACTTCAGCGTGGTGTTGGAGCCATCATGAAGGCCTTGTGATCTTTGTATATTTACATACAGCGGCTACAATATAAGTATTTGCACCTGCTTTTCCATATAATATTCATATCATCTAGACGGGAGCACACCAGTATTATTATAAATTGACAATGAAGCTCTTTACAATTCCCTCCGACAGGTCGTGTAAAACCAGCCCCAAAAAATAACCAAGCGAAAGAAGGAACAACTCATTGACGGGCTACTGTAGTGCGTAATATATCTCGTACTGGAAATTCAGTACCCTCATCCAAAAAAGTAAAATAAAAATAAATAAATAAATGAATAATAATAATAAAAAACCCCATGGGTGCATAAGCTATAACCTTGAGGAATAGTTGACACCTATCGAGGAGGAAGTGGTCGTCAACTCGGCCATTACGGGAGCAGCTTTGAAGCGGACGCGAAGGGTGCGGGGAAGTTGTTGGTTGAAAGCGGCAATTTCCGCACGGGCCAATTTGTCAATACACGTCCCGCATTTCTTTCCTTATTTGCGCACCATCCAACTCCAACACAGCATTTCATTCCTGGATTATATATTTTATACCCTAGTCTGTCGGACATCCCCAGCACAGTGGGTTTCTAACTCTACTCCGCAGGATGGGAATCAGCTTTCCGTGCGCAAAACGCGGTAGACACTGTCAATGCATGATGCGACAACCCCAGTTTCGTGTCCGTCCACACCACACCATACCACACCACACGTACACGTGCTCCTTCTCTTCCTTTTATCCTCCCTCCTCCAATCTTCCCTTTCATTTTTCCTGTAAATCTTCCCTCGCGCATTCTACGTCTATTTTGCCTTTGAATCTAACAATGGCAATGGCATGGTACTGCCCTTAAACTTACAGTGACAGCCGCCTGTTACTGACCCCGTTCCTGACTGACTGGTACTGACAGCCCCGCCCCCCCGCTTTGCAAGAGGTCTGGACCCATGGAGTGCGTACGCGTACTGAAGAGCTTTACATTTATAAATACAAAGTGTCTAATCAGCCAAAAAGGGCGCTAGTCATTGTTGTTACCCGGCCCACTCACAGCACTGGAAGTCGCGTTTTGCCTAAATTACCCTCCACTATGCCCAGCTTTTTGCGCTTGAGCCCCTTCCCGCCTCCATTCCCCAGATTCTGCACTTAAACCTTGCACCCTGCCCTCCATGTGGTTCTTGAATTAATTTTGGACTTTGTTCCTCATGGCCTTGCGCAGTGTCTGAAGGTGCTCCTCATGGTATTGCCCAGTGCGATGTAAACGAATATCAATCATGCTCGGCGAAAACGGAGACGACCAGTTTGTCCAATCCAACATCTCCATTTGGCTCTTGACCGGAGTAGCGACGATCTTCCTCTTCGTCCGTCTGTACTGTCGCCTGCGCTTCTCGCAGGTATGGTGGGACGACCTCGTGCTCACGACCTCATGGGTATGTTACTCTCCGCCTACAGCCTACCTGCTTTCCAAGACACCGGATAGGACGCCCACGTCTACGGGACTGCCTTTGCTAATGTTCATTGGCAGTTGATGTTGTTGGTTGCCGCCGCGCTCCTGAGCTGTGCCACCACCGCCGGCTACGACACCGCAGATGACAGTCGGGCGTTTTTCCGATTTCACCATACCTCGACATCCATGACGACTATAGCCACGAGCTGGTCCAAAGTCGCCTTTGCCATAACCTTGACGAGGATCGCACACAGCCGCATTCTGACCTACTGTCTCTGGGCTGTTATTGTCACGGCAAATATGGTTATAGTGTTGGGCATGGTGTCCATCTGGATCCCAGCTCACGGCGATCCGCTTGCGAAATATCGGCCTGTGCATAATATATCTTTGCCACTTCGTGACCTCCAGTATCTTGGTGGTACAACAATTGGTACGATTTGTCTCCCACGCCTTACTGGTATGCCCGGATATCTTCGACGGATAGTGCAGCTAACATGACGCGTAGTGTACGGGGGAGTTATCGACATCATGTTAGCGCTGTGTCCCTGGTTTGTGATCCGAAAGTTGCTCTTAGAGACGCGAGAAAAGATTGGTCTCACCATCGCTATGAGCCTTGGTGCCCTAACTGGGGTCATTGTCATCCTTCGAGCCTTTTTCCAGTTTATCACGATAAATAACACATATCGTACGTTACCTCACATATTCAGACCGTATTTGTAGGTCCACCGCTAATTAACAAGTAGACTTCATGGTTTTTATGTCTATCTTCAACTTCTTGGAGCCTTCTGTCAGCATTATTGCGCAGACGATCCCCATGTTCCGAGTGCTTTTCATCCGCGTCAAGCGGGACACACAAAGAGATATTCGTATAAACTCGCTGACGTCGCGCGTTGAATTGACGGGTATTAGGACTCATTCGCTAGAGAATGCGAGGACTTGGGAGAGCAAAGTTCCTGGTCATCCAGACCAGGATCAGGGGTTACGTCACCTTGAAGTTGGCCCAGGCGGCCGAATTGTTCAAGTCCCCGAAACTTATGATATTGAGGACAACAGGTCCTATAATGATACGATTAGGTCAAATAATAATAAACATTTATAACAAATTTAAGCTCGGTGTCTGCCGAGTGCGTCGTATTGTCCCCCTCCCGTGATGTCAAAAGTTTGTATTGCCGCCCACTTCGCTCCACCCATGTTTGCTGGGTACTGACGAACCTGGGCGTCTTCGATTGTCTAACGCAATAGAAAGAGATAGCCAATTTAACCAATCGTAATCTTTGTTTTTGCTTCCATCTCATACCCCTTAAACAGTGACTCCGCCTCATCCCCGCAGAGCCCAATGCCAACTCTATGATATGTGTGTTCTTGTCCATCTTCCCCTTCCAGCCTTTTCAAGACGAGATAACATATTTCAGTCAAGATAGGACGAGGACTAACCCACATATGCTTATTACTATCCTTCAGCGACCCCCTCCTCGACTGATCATGTGAGCTTCCAGCCGGTTGATATTTCCAGGTACGCAGTCGAAGAGCGAAAAACCCCTTTGTGTCACTAACGCAAGAGTGATTGTTAGATTCACGTATGCAATGCTTGCCCTTCCAACAAGCGGCCAACACGGAGTCGTGCGGTATGATCATTCCGTCGACACTATCGTGATCAAGGTAAACGGGGAAATTAGATAATGACCGCGAGCGAACAAAGGCCTCTTGTTTGCTTCTCTTGGGCTTATCACGTGACTTTTGCGAATGACCCTTATTTGGTCGGCCGTTAGCTGGTTTCTTGAGAAGGATAACTAATTGGACGGGAATTATAAGGCCCTCAAGCTCGGCAATACAGCTATCAACGGCACCCGTCGGCCTTTCCACATTTCTGAGGGTACAGTTGATGCTGATAATTTGCACGTCGTTGTATTTGACCAAGTTATAGTTACCTTTTTGAGGGGAAACTAATGGATGTATCAGAAAGACGATGGTGCTATTGACAGATGCCCACGACCACGTTGGTCCGCTGTCAGTAAGTAGTTTGTTTTCATGATCCTTTCTATAAAGTGCCTTCCAGGAGAGACCATCAATAAAATCGAGACGCCACAATCCGGCGCAATATTCTTCTTCCCCTAATCCCATAGATGGTGCAGCATTAAGTAACAAGCTTGCTACGCCAGATATAGGCATGAGTCTGTTGTTGTCACTATTTTTAGAGAGGTCCCGCTTTGAGTAATCTTCGATGATTTTCCGCCACCTCGTGAAAGAGTCGAGATTGACACGAGGCGACAACGTACCTAGTAATCTTAGGGGTTTGATATCAAGTAGAGGGTTTATAGTGGAAGGTTTACGGTCAGTTGGAGCAGTTGATATTAGAGGGAAGTGGCCTTCACTGTGATGGTTGCATTCCCAGCGCATGTCGGTGTTGTAGAAGTGTAGTTGGCGATTGGGGATAATATTCTCCTGAAGACACCAGCCTCGACGATCTAACACACTGCCTTTACCATCGTCCTCGTCTCCGGGGCTAAAACGTGGGTCATCCGAGTCTGAAAGTGTGAAATCACCTCCCAGAGCCTCGTAGCTGTCACTGCTGTCACTGCCATCAACTTCCTGGGAAACTTTTCTTCCTCGAGTAGTCAAAAATCCAGCCTTGCAATTCGGGGCATCCTCAGCGTAAATTGTGAGATAAGAATTCCCGTAGGCATTGTCCATCGTAGAGCCTTCTAATAGCCAGTCCGTCATAGCAACCATGTCGTCTTCCCCCTTCTTAAGAGGCTGGATGATGCACAAGGAGTCGACCCAAAGGTAGTCTATTGATAGCTTCCAGCACACGATAACAGCATCGATGATCGTCTTAGGCAGGCAGTTCAAGATAATTCCTTCGTCTAAATGCTCGTTGTAGTTCTTGGTTGTAGTCCGGAGGATATCCTCGGGCTCAACCCCCCAACGATAGCTGAGACAGGCAAACTGTGGAAGCTTCTTCATAAGCTCCTTCTCTTTTTCCGTCAAGACGAGGACTATCTTATCGGAACCAGCCTCTCCGAGGCGCAGGAGCCTACGAGGAAGGCCACGGTAATGTTCATTGGAGCTCTCTAGGATAGCCTGACACCTGTCGCCGTGCTGCTTCTGGCAATTTCGAAGCCATCTTTGGGCTTGTTTTAAGCTTCTACCTTTTCTCCGGGCCATAGCTACAGGAAAATATCACTTGTCGTAGGAAGTAGTACTACTATACAGTCGCTCTCTTGTTCGTTGTGTCGGAGTCGGCTGTTTGGTTGTCCAGAGTGTGAGAGGGATAGGACGACAGTTAATATTTGTGGTTGGGTCGGAACACATATGTTCCCGCAGCCCAACGGCGACCAAAACTCGCTCATGAGCTGACGGGCTGGCCAGCTCATGGGTGGGCACAACTCAGATAGTAAGTACCTTGCAAAAAGTAACTTTACTTAGGCATTGCAGCAATAAGATACTTTGAGTTGGTGGTTGGGCCGGAACAAATACGACATGAAATATGTTACCCGTTGTATCTGGGCCCAAGTCAGAGGGAAACTTCCTACCTTGCCAGGCCATTTAATGGATTGTGGCCAGTAGTAGTGGTATACTCTACCCTGTTCAGTGCACCTTCTCGCTATAATGCAATAGGCCATCCTGCAGTCACTAGTTGTCGTGCGAATGGGATAAGCAATGCCGACAGCGAATAAAAATTTCTGGGGTGCTTTTAGCCCTGGTTGGAATTTTGATGTTAGTTCCCTAATGGTTCTTGTCAATGAGGGGGAGGAGCTTCGCTACCGACTGAGTTATCAACACCTGGTGCAAGCAGTTGCTGCTGCGCCAGTTGTGGGCCTCCAGACACACTTGCGGTCTTATGACTTTCCCCTGGATCCCGGTTCCCTGACTTATGTTTCGCCATACGGATGCAAAGCCGCACCATTACGGAACCCTCAGCTCGAGAATGCCATTAGGCTAAACGGACTACTGAACGACGGGGTGTATAGCGTTTTTGAGTTTCTGCCAGTCTCAAAAATCAGGAGCCGCATGATTTTAATGGTGCTCTGGGCGACTTTCACCTGGATCTTTTTTGGTGGATTGATAGTATTCCTCGTTCTAAGGCCTGATGCAACTTGGATTGGGTTTTATATCTGTGTTGTCATGACTGCCTGGTCAATCATACTCCGGGTTATCGAGTTTTCAAGAGTCAAGCCAGCAATTATCAATGAAGATAATGTAACCTCGCCCGATGAGGATGTTGCTATGTTTATCTTGGGTCGTAACCACTCAGCATTTATCCTGTGTGGAAGTCGAATCAATTTAAAGACCTGGACAAGCAGTGGCCCAATCTACCGAGATGATAGCTCAATGTTATTATCAAAACAGACCCTTCAAATAATAACAAGCGCCGGAAGCCTGATTGTTTTACTTTTCATATTCACAGCCGTCCCAAACGGATCGACGATGGACCAGCTGGCATTCATTCTTCTCAACTTGTTAGGTCAGGCCAACACACTCATAGGGCAGCATTTGAACAGTAAACGCTGTCTTGATAGACTTAAGAAAGTGGATGAGCAGAAGGTTAAAGATCGTACGGACGTAATGCTTTACTTCTTAGGAAATTTAAGGTCGCAGGTAACAAGGACTGGGAGGAGGCTGTGGGTTTACTCCCGAAGACAAATAGATGGCGAAAGTGGAAAAAGAAGGTTGTGGTAGATTCTGGGAAAACGCTAAAAGAATTATATAAGTCAATATCTGATGACGAGGAATCTGCCTCTTCTTCTGTACGGCACGAGGGCACTAATCCCTAGTTTTCATCTTTCACACAAGACAACCCCCCTTCACCATATACCTCGACTTAAACTAGCACATGAACTCGCCAGTGTGTATGTTTATTTTACCATTCACCTACTTTCACCTATATTGTGAAGCCACGCCGCATTGCGCCATAATTTGAGGCCGTTTTAGTGCTGATAAGCATCAATGTAGCATACGTGAGTAATTTTAAATCTAATTGGTATAGACTCTGCCTACTATAGTCCACACTTACGAAGAGAGCCAAATACTCCGATACTAGAGTAGCTATGCGGCCCTGGGGACCATTCCGTCTGCACCCCCCTTTTGTCTTTATATATTTACCGGATTGTTGCAGAAGAATGGCTACCAAATTTTTCTCTACGCAGAATACAAGCTTACAGACATTTGTCACCAATAATTACTCGTTCATCTCCAACCTACCATACGCGTCAAGGAACCATTTTGACAACCGTATGTTAATTTTTGGGGAAGGTCAGACCCGAGCCTAGGTCCTGGATTTAACTTATTTCTATTACCAATTTCATTATATCAATATTATCTGCTATTCATACTACATCATTAACTAAGAGTAAGCGCCATGACTCATGGCCCCCCCCCCCCAAAAATATTACTTTTTCAGCCACAACACCACGACCACAGTTTGGCCGCTACAAATATATAGTTATTGATATATATAGTGCATTAATACAGGGTTTATAATAATTATCTCGTCTTAATACAATTAATTTGAAGTTGTGGTTCTGGTGCTGTGGATGAAAAAGTGATATTTTTTGGGGGGGAACCATGAGTAATGGCGCTTACTCTTACTCTTACACGTTTGATAATTATGTGCCACTATGACGTGCCACAGTAACTCTAAAATTAGCTAAAAATACGAAACTTGGAATACACCAAAATAGGGCGTTTAAATATACATTTTCTATGAGATTGGAAGTGGTGGGATCCCTGTTACCGGTATTTATAATCTACCTTGCACCTCCGCCGTAGCGGACGTAGACAAAATAGACAAAACAAATTTGATTTCCAAGCCTTATATAACTTAATGAGATAATTTGTAATACTTACATAGCCAGAAATTAATGATGGATAAGAAACATGTCTCCTAGAGGTTAATGGTTAAACAATAAACACTGTCACTGTTCTTTCTTGAGAAGAGGGTGTGCCCGTCCTAGAGATATAATTGTCATTTCTTGAATTAGAGTCAATGACATAATTGTTAAGCTTCCTATCTCTATTTAGTATCCATACTTTTTAAGCCCACGCCAAGTATCATGCCCTCCCCGATAACCCTCTGGGGCCATGACAGCGGTGCCAATGCCTGGAAGGTGGCCATGATCCTCGAGGAGCTTAACGTTCCTTACAAAATCAAGTTCATCGAATTCCCGGACATGAAAAAGGAATCGTACGAGTCAATCAACCCGAATGGCCGTGTGCCTGCAATCGAGGACCCAAATACAGGCATTACGCTGTGGGAGTCGGGCGCCATCATCGAATATTTGGTTGAAACCTACGACAAACAACACAACATTAGCTTTGCTTCGGGCTCAAAAGAGTACTTTGAAGCAAAGCAGTGGCTGTTCTACCAGGTGTCTGGCCAAGGCCCGTATTTTGGTCAGGCCGTATGGTTCACCCTCTACCATAACGAGAAAATCCCTAGCGCTATTGATCGCTTTGTCAATGAGATCCATCGTGTTTCTGGTGTCCTCAACCGTATCCTGCAGGACAAGGAATTCCTCGTTGGCGGAAAGTTTAGCTTTGCTGATGCGGCGTTCGTGACGTGGTATATCGCCGTGTCCATTTTCCCTGGCCGGATCAACCTCGAGACCGACTTTCCTCGCCTCCACACATGGTTAGAGCGCATGAAGTTACGTCCAGCCATTGCGAAAATCTTGCACGACCGGGAAGACGCTATGAAAGCAAAGGTAAAACTAAGTGAAAGCTGTTAGGGGTCGGGGAAATTCGTCTTTTAAGATCTTTCTGGTGTCGAATCTGAGATAAATTGCCAACAAAATAAATCACTCTCTATTGTGCCGAAACGATATATAAAGGGCGACATAAAGCTTATAGATTTAATACCACAAGCTAAATATAGTATTGATCAAAATCTATGGCGATGGAAAGCTCTCTGCGAAAGGATAATACATGCCATGATAAAAGCTACAATGTAATATAGATTACTTCAACCTTACAATATTATTCCCCAAAAATGCCGCAATGAGGACCTCTGCTACGAAATTTAACTTTCAACTTTCGTGAAATGAACTTATGAAGTTGTAAACCAAAATTACAGTTGACCCGACATTGCTATCTTCTCACTAATACTCATCTTTCCGTTGGCGACACGAAAGGGGGTGAGCACCCACAAGGCGGAGTATCTATACTCCTATACAAATATACGTATGCTTATTCATTATTTTACGCTACTACTGGATTTACCCCAGAAGATATTTTTGGCCTCAGGTAATTACGCCGCGGACAAATTGCGATTGAGCGGACATGTCCCTGTAATTCCCCTCTTCGCACTTGAGATGACAATATTGGATAATAGGGTAGCGTGACTCTGAAAGCCCCTAAACGGCCTCATCGAGCATGATTCTCCCAAGGCTTAAGTACACCCTGATCATCTCCGTCACCTTCCCTCACACTCCCCTCGGAAATAACAAACTCGGTTTTTTTTAAGATGGACCCATCCATTACCCGTACACCGTTCACCCCTGTAACAAGCTCTTCTTCGCTGCCGTCTGGTTCTCCTTTCTTGCGAGTTTGGCTCCGAGGTCCAGAGCCACCAATCGTCACCAACTGGGATGGCTCATCAGAATGTGCGTGATATGGCCCACGATCGGTTCGATTGCGACTGCGGTTAAAGAATGAAAATTGGCGGGAGAGGAGGGTACGTAGAGGAGGCAGGGAGATAACGATGACGCCGATATTGATTTCGATTACGGACCAGAATCCGGAGGTGATGTCGTCTAGGATATTGTAAGCCACCGCTTGTATTTTATTGATTTGCGAGATACACCTACATGTGGTATCAGGATTCTTCGCAGATTTCAGAGCGAAGAAGCGCATGATACTAGTGAACGTAATACTGTTGCCAGACTTGTCAGTTCTGTATGAATCTTGTGCATACAAAGAATCTGTCTGATAACGTACAAGAATCCAAATCCAAATACTGCGTAGAGCAGGAATTTCTCCCGCTTGGCTCTCTGCAACTTGTATACCATATGCATGGGAAGAAGCAGAATGAGGAAATCGGTGGTAATTGAGAAAACGGCATTCGAGTACCAGGCATCCACTAGGTTGTAGCAATGACCGGGCTTGGCCTTGTCCCATGCTTTGTCGACGGGAATGCACTGAAAGATGCCGGCAATGACTGTAGCAAATGCAAACAAGCCGACGACAGTTAAAAGGACATATATACTAAGCCGATAAAATTGCTGGGGCATGATCCGCAAATAGAGAAGTAAAATGGATGCTTTGTTGAGCCCCACAGCCAGTTTGTAGGTCAGTTGAAATCCGTAATGAAGCTTTCAGTGATGTTAACATATACGCCGATTTATCAATTTACAAGGCTAAGCGCAACTTACTATGAGACATGTTCTAAGTTGCTTAGAATTTAAATTATTTTTATGACGTCCCCAGCCAAACGAAAATGCTGAAAGCCAGTCAGGAACCTAAACCTTTCAACCATTTAACAGACCAAAAACAAAAGCACTTACCAGCGAGAGTCTGAATGTTGCAAGCCATTGTAAAAATCTATATATCTATGTTAGCAAATGATTCCCATTTCGTTTTGAGGTTGTCAATGAATAACAGAAAAACCTTACAAAAGCTGCAAGTGCTGCCCAGTCATCGTTTCCGACTTGCTTGGCCAGAATCCTACTGGCAAACCGTGCAATGAGGAATGCGGGAGAAACAGAAATAAAAACAATGCAAGCTATCTTTTCGAAATCCCCATGATGGATGTCTGAGTTGTCGATTGCCATTATCTGGTGAAAGATCAGGTATCAGCCATGAGATGCATTGGCGGCGGCTACTCCTCGAACTTGAAGTCTAACTGCGAGGAGCGCAAGTGGAGCTGGGGGAGGGTATCGCCTATGATATGTTCTGACAGCGGGTAATTTTTTTGGTCTTGTCTTTCATAACTCTCCCCCCCAGCTAAACTCGAAATGAGGTATGGCGGTACATTCTAGCGTGAGCGAATTAGGATCTAAGACCCCCTGCCATGAGATCTTATGGATAATAAATGTCAAGCAAAACAGGTCCCTGTTATAAATAATATTCCATGCGCTGAAATTGGAATGAAATTGCAACCAGGGATGTTGAAGATGCAACACGAGCCGAAGCGAGGTAACCATGTAATTATCCAAATGAAAAGAAGAAGCACATTGGAGGAGAATCTAGTGGAATCCCTGCCCTCTTGGGATACCCTGTCAACTGTCTTTCTATCCCAACCTGAAGTTTGTCTCCAACCAACATCGGCCCTACTTTATTTCGTAAACACAACCCCACATCCCACGACAAGCAGATATTAGTGACCGAAGATTATTAAATGACCGAAGTTGCTCCGTATATGTTCTACATCTCTAGCTCCACTTCAAGCATATCTTCACGGCAACCAGCCCAACAATGCTGCATGGAAGCTATCTGGGTCTTGAATTTGAGGAGAATGGCCAAGGTCCGGGAATTCAACTAAAGTACAACCAGGGATCTGTGCCGAGACTTGCTTGCCCAAAACCTCATAGTGTCCGAGCAATGGTTTGACAGCCTCTGGTGCCCAAGCCTTTCCAATCGCTGTGTTGTCCTTGTCGCCAACAATAAGAAGAGATTCCATTTTCAAGTTAGGAAGTTCATAGACAATGGGTTGAGTGAAGACCATGTCGGTTGTGGCTGCCATATTCCAGGCGAACTGGTCTCCCAACGGGCCCTTGTAAATGCTAAGGAGCATGTAGACCCAGACATCGTAAGAATCTTGCCATGTTCCAGAGTAGTAGGTAGCTTGCTGATAGGTTTTGATGCTAGTGTAGGTTGTGGACAGCTCCGTTAGGTATGAGGTATCTGGAGTTTGATATGGAACCCCAAGGGCGAACCAGTTTTCAAGGCCAAGAGGATCAACCATCACAAGGCGATAAGTCTCCGTAGGAAACATAAGAGCGTATCGCCCAGCAAGCATACCGCCCATTGAATGGCCCATAATTGTGGCATTGGTGACGCCTATGTCGTGTAGAAGACCGTTGGTGTTTGTGGCTAGAGCTTCAAGGGTAAATTGATATTCGCTAGGCTTTGTCGACTTGCAGAATCCAACTTGATCAGGAACGATAACGCGGTACCCATCGTCAACCAGAACTTTGATAGTCGCTACCCAAGTCGCGCCACAAAAGTTCTTGCCATGGAGAAGGACAATGTTTCCTTTTGGAGTCGCTTTTGGAGAAACATCCATGTATGACATAGTCAACTTTTTCCGCTGAGAGGTGAACCGGTAGCTTTTCACAGGATATGGATAAACAAAATCCAGCCCGTTTACCAAATTGTTGTGGCTTGTAGTGGCTGCAAAGACGCAGCACACCATGCCGAGGATGACGAGAACCTGGGAATAGAGCTTCATGGTGATATCTCTATGATGGGAAGATTTGTCTCGCGCTGGAAAAATATCATGTTAGCTGAAGTTGCAGGTGGCAACTTAGTTGAGTGGTACAAAAGGAATGCTCTCACCTGCTCGTAAGGCGGATCGTCCCCTCTAAGGTAATTTTGTTGATGGGGAAGTAATGGAGGGGGATCCACGGACTTAAATGAACTGCTTCTTTACCTATCAGGGATAAATGGTAGCCATGGATATGGGTTCATAGCTTCTCCTGATAGGCAACATTAGCGAATTATTTTATGCAAGGTTCTTATTCATTCTACTACTCAGCATTCGTAGTGGCTAATCGAGGTTCTCAATTAAGGTTTGGATAGTGTCCCTCGCGCTCTACTTGAAACCATTTCATTTGCGGAAATCAACCTTGAGGTTCGGCTCCGTGCACAAGCAATTTCGCCGAGAAGAACTACGAGGTACTGTTCAATAGTTTTGTGGGTGGATCGAACAAGGGACCCCAGGATTTGTGAATGGCGGCATAAACTCATGTATCGATCACATACAAAATACAAGGCGAGATATACCATCGATTTGCGCGGAGCCCTGTGAGAAGCTTTTATAGATTTCTCCGCTCACAAAACTTATGAACATGACACTTATGAACATAACCTCCGTACTATCACGAAGCTTTGTCCACATCCCATTGTGGTCCCAGCTTTACATGAAGGTGCCAGCAGATTGAATTGAAAGATGACAAAAGGTGCCGCCTTTTTCTATTTACGAGGGGGAAACTAGAGGAGATGCACGGGCGCATTCGGCTTGGGAGCCTTGACCGCAATGATTGATTTAGCCCATAATGTCAGATTATTGTTAGCTAGTTATTATATTCCGATAAAACAGTGTTCTAGGTTAATTCTACCGTAGTGGTGGCAGATGATAAAGGAATCTGCCAGCCCAACCGAGCCTCAGTAATTCCTGAAGTCGTGACCGAGTAGTTCCTTGTCCCAGTGGTGCTCTCTGTCCACAGGAGCGCGTTCGCCGCTACCGGCACACCTGACAGCTGTGAAATAGTGATACTGATAGCGCCTGTGCTAGGCACATAGCTGAAGTTGTCGATAATTCCAGCATCAACTGTAACCAAGACCCCCAATGGCCCAATGAATATCCTCCTCCTCACTGGGTCCGCGGTCTTCACACTGACCAAAGCCTCTGAGCTGGTCAGTACTCCACCATATGCCACCAGCCCCACCACACTATCCTGGACAACATATGTCCCCGTGCCCAGGACAAGACCCACAAAATTCGGGCCATAGTCCCCACTAAAACCGTCCCATTTCAAAGTATCGGGCCAGGAGTGAAAAGATGCCGCAGCAAATCCATCCATATTGATGTTGGATACTGGACCACTCGTTCCACCGTAACCAACACGAAGGAGGTAGGAGTCTGATGGGTCGCTGCGAAACGCACCAAGAAGAACCAAAGAATTTAATCCAGATCCATAGTGGTGTATTTGACGTTCAATGCGTTGGAGCTTGCCTCCATATCTAGAAATTATGCCATAAGAAATTGGAAGGGCGGTTGTGAATAGGGCAGATGAGAATGGTAAAAGATACTCACATGTTGTCCCAGTATCGCCGTGCATTGCCATTCCATCCCCAGTGCGGTACCGTTGGCATAAAACCTAGAACACTGTTCACAGTCTTACTAACCGTGCTAAAATATCCGAAATATCTAGTGGGGTGAGTTAGCTTTGATGTCAGTCCAATGCATAGGTATGAAGCCACGAGGTGCTGATGAAAGACTTGGAGATAAACGTACTTTGACCAATAGTATACCCCTTCCTGTCCTGTCGAATCCCAGGCCATCTCACTGCCAAAGGGCACTGCTTCAGTGTCCCACTGATCCGCTCGAGACTTCATTGCTACTGTTAGAATCTCTGCCTGAGATGAGAGTCCCTCGCGAGTGAGATCTGTAAGAATCTCTCCGAAGACGGTTTCCCCCATAAGTCCGACTTTATTATAAGCAACATCAGCTTCCATAGCTCGGATAATTGTGTTGTATGCTTGGCTGAGATACCAATCCCAACTGTGGCTCTTGATGAGACTAGGGTACGCCCTTCCAGCACGGTAGAGGCCCCAGTATGCTGCTGCGACATGAACATAGTCGTACGCACGATCAGTTGCATATGAAGATGCTTTGTTCCAGGATGTCCAGCTGGCCCAGTCAATGTTATTGTCATAGTTATAACCAGGAACGGCAGCTGGCTCGTAGAAGAAAATACTCTTCCTAACTGCAAAATCGGAAGTCTGGATTGTCCTCCACAGAACACCGTCTACAAATGACTCGAGCTTAGTGATTTCAACTGCATTAGGCTGTACTGCTTGCTTCATGCATGCGGCCAAGAAAGATCCTGCACCAGCCTCATCGCTTAGACCAGCCACCCAGGCTCTGGAATCTTGTTTGACAATAGATCTTGCTTCATAATCATAGGTCATTGCTGAGGGAGCACGACCAAATGGATCTGATGTGTCCGTGAACCATTGATCTGTCGTGAGGAACTGGCCGAGGCTCGCGACAGCCTCTGTCCCCGGCTTCGTAACAAAATAGTGTATCGTCTGAACCTTCCCATCCGCATAGGTTACAGTCAATCGCACACGGCCCCATGCGCTCGTAGAGGGTGTTACTGTATAATGCCCAGCACTAACAGAAATCAATTCCAGCGCACCCATCGGCTTCACGGTAGTTGAGTTGACAGCAGTCGACCCCTTAAGAAACAGGTCCGCAGCTGTGTCTCTGGGGATGATATACCCCGGAACTCCATGAGCTACAGGTGTTCCGGTCCCTAAAATTGTCGAATCAAGATCTCTGACACCGCCTTCTGCCACTGAGAACCGGAGTCCAAATTTAAGTGATTCGTCCGGCTGCAAGGTTCTTGAAGAAGCCTCATTCCACGGCTCCTTTCCAGACCATTCGTTCTCAGCCCACGCTTGGCTCAATGCCTGCCATTCATAAAATCCTTCAAAAACTTGACTGCCGTAGGCAGTATCTTCATAATAAGTCTCTGCCAGATTACGATAGGCTTCCATAGGTGTATCACCAAGAGGAGTAACTACAAGTGCTGGGCCATCACCACTTGTAGGCGCAACGCGAATATGTCCAGCATGCATTCCTATATACGGGTCGGAAAGGGAACATAAGCGTAGCATGTCACTAGCTTGGCGGTTTGTGAATATGCTGTTAAACTCTGCTGGAAATCCCAGGCTTCCAATCTCAATGGGCGAGGATCCTGAATTGACGATAGTAAACTGCAGACCAAGGTCGCCGGATACATCGATCCATTCCCTCGTAATATTTAGGGGTCCGGTAGGAAGTGTTGGCGTGAGACTAGAAGCTGCCAGTGCTCCAGTTGAAAGTTCATTTACTTTCTTTCGCGATGCGGAAGAGTCGCCTGCGATCCAGACTGTGCTTCCAGACGTGCGGTATCGAAAGGTGATATCTCCCCAGTGATATTGGCCATCCTTAGCTCGAAGGGAGAGATAATCGAAGGGGAGGAAGTCAAAAACCTCCCCAGCTGGCTTCAAGGACGCGAGTACTTGAGCATCGCGAACAATTTGGACGTCGAAATTAGCGGTAGTTAGTTCTATATAGCCATCGTCCAGACCCAGGGTATCTTTACATGAGACGGAAGTCGCGAGAGCTGAAACCAGAACGAGCAAAAAATGGAGAAGTCTGGACACCATATTCGCATGAGAAATATGTTAATAATTGAACTCGTAGCATCCAAAGAAAGGCGCCAGTAACGCAGGTGTCAACTATTAATATTTATGGAATTATGTGAGCAACTGGTTTTATAACAGAATAACCAAGGTGCATGTGTTGAAGGTTAGTAATTAGTAAATTAAATGTTCCCCATTAAGCAGGTAGATTCTTGTTGTTTATAGATGTAGATAAACTCTGATGTAAAAGAAACTTTAGTGGTGGACTAACTATTCAAATTTATATATAGCCTAAGCGGAGATTCTATTCTCCAAGTCTACATTGGGAAAAGATCACGAAAGGATATAAATGTGTTATAACACGAGAACACGAGACCGCAACTGATTCAATTAGCAATCCTGCAAGCTTCATTAACCCCACAAGCACATACCAATGAAACCATATTATAATAAAGTAGTTACAGGACTGTAGAGCCTAACATGGCAGGTAGCTGGTTCTTTGCACATGGCATGGACCTTTGCCCAGATCATAATATGGGGCTTGGTTGGCTTGCCGTTCGCGCTCGACAGCCAGTGCAAATCGGACCAGTTTGACTATATAACCTATAGCATCTATAATCAAACCAGCATTTTTATAGGTATTCCCATTTTATCATCACGATAACACGCCACTATGGCAACTCTCTTATTAGCGACGCTTGCCTTGTCACTCGCAGCCCAATCTTTCGTTGTCGCATCCCCCCACGCTCGCCGCCAAGCCACAACTTTCACATCGACTGGAAACCCAATCCTTTACGATGGTTCTATATACTCAGCAGATCCTGCGCCGATTGTAATAAATGAAACCGTCTATATTTTGTCTGGTCGGGATGAGGCCGGGGCTACTGAAAACAGTTTCGTCATGAATGAATGGCAGATATTCCAGGCCCAAAATCCAGATCCCAGTGGAAGCAGTTGGTCATTGCATCAAGATGTAGCGCGGCCCCAAAGTGTATTCTCTTGGGCAAGAACAGGTACAGCTTACGCTGGCCAGATTGTCCGGGGCGCCGACGAAAGGTTCTACATATATGCTCCTGTCATTGAAGCCAACAGTGTGGCCTCCGACCCCTTTGCTATTGGGGTAGCTGTTTCAAGCAGTATACTTGGTCCCTTTACCGATGCTCATTCTTCCGGTCCAATTATATCACAAACTGTGCCATCCCCAGGTAATAACATCCAGAACATTGATCCAACAGTTTTGGTCGATACCGATGGCCGAGTGTTTATTTACTTCGGAACCTTTGGCCAGCTCATGGGATACGAGTTAGAGTCAGATATGGTCACAACCAAGGGCTCAGCCACCACTGTTAACTCTCTCACGGGTTATTTTGAGGCTCCATGGCTCATGAAACGAGGTAGTACTTACTATATGCTGTATGCGGCCAATAACGCCGGGGAAGATTCACCTTGTACCCCGACTAGCTATCATGCCTGCATTGCCTATGGAACAGCGTCAAGTCCCTTGGGTCCCTGGATATTCCGCGGAATCGTTCTCGATATTGTCTCATCCACGACCTCTCATCCTGGTGTATACCAGGTCGGCGATGAATGGTTCATCGCATACCATACGCGCGATGCGGTAGGTGGTACTCACTTTCGACGCAGCATTGCCTTTGATAAGCTCGTATGGGATGATACGACCTCTCCACCTTCAATTCTCAAGGTGACGCAAACACATCGCCCAGCGTCTCCCAACGGTCCTAGTCGTAATATCGCCCCATGTGCGACGCCATCCTCTGCCAATATCACCCCAATCCAGTATTGGATCAAGGCCATTAATGATGAACGGGTTGAAGAAAATCCACTGCCACCTGACTATTGGTGCTCGTACGCCGCAGAGCAATCGCCACAAACAAGCGTGTTGACGTATGAATGGAACACAACGGTGGACTTGAACGGCGCAACTATGGCCTTTTTTGCAGACCAGCCAACCGGATCTAACCTCGGGGTGCCACCGCCGGCATCATGGACTCTAGAATATCTCACATCTTCAGGGACATGGTCAGCGGTTTCGCTAACAAGCTCTGGAGGGTATCCGACCACTGTCACTGACACGCCTGAAGAAGTCAGCTTTCAGATGGTCTCAACTACCTCTTTGAGGGCAATCCTAACAGCCTCGGGATCCAGCAGTCAGTTTGGGGGAGTAGCTGTCAAGGAGTGGGCAGCCTTTGCGCCAACATCCTCATGAGAATGACCTTTTGAAGGCACTCGCGAATGGATTTTTGTTTCCATCAAGAAGTAAAGATATAGTTACACTAAAGATTGTTTACAGAAATTTATTGGCAAGTAGCATGTTATTCTCGCCCCTCAATGGATTTTGCCTTTTGAACATATCTCGTTTCTTTAACAAATTACGTCGTCGCCTTATCCAGTAACATATAACGCTCTCTCTATAGTGTATCGTGGTGATGGCTTATCTAATCCACTAACGTGCCAAAATAGGAGTATAGGTGACCTATCGGTGGGCGGTAGGTTGCGGGGTAAAGTTACCCCGCAACGGCAAACTGAACCCCGACATGCCCCCCCGCCCTCTGAGTCCACTGTCCAATCGAGGTCCGTAGACAAAATTAGGGAACCTCTTGGGAAGTTTGTCAGTGTGTATATAAAGCGCATCACGGAGGATCCAGGCCTTCCCGAGCATAACATCGTGTACCCATGTACCTAAGAGTTTCTATCAACTTCTGGCGGTCAATCTGCTAGAGTACCTTGGGTGGACATTCTCTTAAATGCTATCCCCATTGCTGATAAATCTGGGCTTGTTCAGATATTAGTATTGTTTGTAGAGGGTACATAGAGGTGTTGTGTTGACCGAATACCGAAGTCCGAAGGCGTGCGAACCTAATTTTTTCAGTACCCTTATGGTTTCAACTTCCCACGCCGATGGACTGTTTTTCCTGTCATAGTCTATAATAATTGTTTACAATTGGGTTTGTAATTGGGTTTGTAATATACCACTACTTGCCTTCCTCACTGTCAACCCTGTGTCCCTCACTGTACCTCGCTTCCACCCTGTGCCAAAATAGTTCATTATACTCGAATTATTTGCGGGTAGATCGCATGTGAAATATGAGATAGCTACCTGTAAATTTCAAATTTTTATTCGTAGAACTACGACCTTTGATTGAATGGCCTTATTACAGCCTTGAAACGAAGGCCCCAAGGCAAGGCCAAAAATTGGGGACGCCAATAATCCATATTGACCAATGGTCCAATCACCACTTTCTCGTAACTTCGAGTCTGTGCGAAAAGGACTTAAACAAGTCTCAAGCCTCAAATTGCATACATTCTTATTTCAACTGCTATCCTCTATCTGACCCGATGTCAACACTGTACAAATACCTCCTTGGTATCCAAGGAAGCTTGCTACTTGCCAATGGCGCATACATGCTCCTCTTCCCTTCAGAAATCGCCGCCCCTCCGTCCCCTATGGCCAGCACTCCAATTTCTGTGATTCATGCCATGAGGTTAGCCACTTAAGAAAACACGCTGTCAGTATACAGCAACAGCAAGCTAACCATAAAATACAGCACATCGACGATAAGTCTCGGCTTGACTTACCTTGTTGCTGCATATCAGAGCAACCGAACCTATATTGTGATGGGGGTTCCCGGGCGATTCCTTGCTGCCACTCTATTTTGGTACCATGGCGGGTCATGGAGGAACGTTGCCTGCTACGAAGCAGTTTGGGGAGCAATCAATTTCAGTGCGTTAATGTGGTAAATGCATTCTTGGCCTCCTCGACCGTGTACAATAATGTACAGATAAATAGATTCAACAATAAAAATCTCATCTCTAAATAGTGGGGTCCTATATCCTTGTTAGCGGAGGCTGTGGTGCACGTGGGGATCAGGCTGCATGTCAGAATACGTGTACTTACATGCATCACCATCCTCTTATCTTGCAGCTTATAAACCCTTCCACGCATATGAGTAAGAAACATCAAGGTTGCAATACAGGTAATAATTATGCGATTACTTCTCCCCGTCTCTAACATATATATAAGCGTTGCCGTTCAGCTGTCATCTTTACTTTTTGTCACAATTTCCATTCATACATCTACCAACTAACCAATATTGTCTCCATTTGGTATAAATTGACGATGGATTCTCTGAAGTATTCAGAGTTCGACGTCTCAGCCGTAACCTACAAAGTCGTCAACGGGCAAGATATCAAGGCTTATGTTCTAACACCAAAGAACATCTCTTCCGGGAGCCACCCCATCGTGGTTAAGTTCCACGGTGGCTTTTTTGTAAGCCTACTCTCAATTGTACTAATTCCAATACGTTTTTAACCATCCTAGGTTTCTGGCAACAGCATCTATCCGGACTGGTATCCCCAGTGGTCACTGGACTACTGCCTCCTACATTCGGCGATAATCGTAACCGGTGACTACCGTCTCCTTCCCGAGGCAACTGGCACCGAGATATACGAAGACGTATCTGATTTATGGGACTGGATAAGGAATAATCTGCAACAATATCTTGACAGCAGTCGGTCGGGTGTCAAAGCTGATCTTGATAAAGTCTTGCTTCAAGGCGAGAGCGCAGGAGGGGCCATCTCGATAGTTTCTGCATTATCGCAACCGCCAGGATTTATCAAAGCGGTTATTTCCACGTATCCATTTATAAATTTGTCGCCCAAGCGCACCAAACCTATTTTCGGTGCACCAGTCCTTCCGAAATCGGTCCTCCAGGATCATTTAGACTCCATACAACCTGAAAAAATTATCACAGAAGCGACTCCTCCAGATCGGATAAACATTGCCATTGCCATTGCACAGCAGGACCTGTTCCCCAAGTACTATGGAAACGACGAGAGACACGATGCATGGAAGCTACTTGAAAAAGCTGATGACATTCCCTATACGTTTATCTTTCACGGGTCCGAAGACTCAGCGGTGCCAGTTGATGGAAGCATTGAATGGGTAGCTGCGGCGAATAATATACTTGGCCGGGGGAAAGTCAATTTGCATATTGAGCAGGGCGCGGAGCACGGCTTTGATAGCGAGACCCCATTGGAGGCACCTTGGTTACAAGAAGGCCTCAAGGAAGTTACTAAAAATTGGCTTGGTACAGGGGCACATTGAGAGGACAGATCGATGGAGTTGTTTACTAATAAATGGCTTCTTCTCAGTTATGGACGTCCATAATGTAAAGTGTTAGATTCAAAGCAACCTACAATATATCCATAACTGTGCCTTTTATTAATTTGAAATACATGCAGCCATGCCTATTGATCCTCCCGAAGCCAGTTCTGGATCACATTGTTAGGGTAATCGTTCATGACCAGTCCTTCTTCTCGAAGATTATCCAATGCTAAAAGGCTCCAGCTCTGACAATTCCAGCCTGAGGACTCGTTATTATCAATTGTCACTGCTTCCAAGAGTTGCTTAAAACGTTCATATTTCTGCGGCGGAATATGGCCCACTTCAAGATGCGCATTCCCACCATCAACCTTCGAGAGGTCTACTGCCTCTTTGGCTTGGTAATAAAATGACCCAGACATGCCACGAAGTTGAAACATATGCCCGATATGTGGAGTGGTGCCAGTTTGGATGAAGAAGGCCCAGTGATATGGTTTTTTCTTGGTCGGAGCATCCCACTGTTCTCCACGGTCGTACGTTATAATAGAGAACGTATAGCTCGTCATGTTTCCTAGCTAAAATCAGTGAGAATTACAAGTTATTTTAGGTGCCAGACAAGGTTTATATTGACAATTACCACGCCTTCAGGTATACGTCCTCAGTACTGAATGCCGTTTAGTTGTTGGCTGGGGAGCGTGATCAGCTGGCAACGAGAACGTCTCTTTGAGTAAATGGCGCATAATATTACGATGGCTTTCATAAGGTTGGGGCAATAAGAATAAGAATGGGACAACCCAAGCCCGCTGACGGTGGTGCCTAAACGAACGAACGTGGCTGGCGCAGGTAAAAGCGGTCGCTCCAAGGCATCAGCATTTCAGCCACCGTATAAATTATTTAAAGGCCAACAAAACTGAAGTTTCTTCTCTACGTATAGTAAATTTTAGTCAAATTCCTTAGTTTAATAAGTATTAAAACCTTGATATGGAGTCTCTGAAGGACACCAGCATATCACAAATCCAGCCTGTCCCTGGTTTGTTCATCTCTGAGTAAGTATTTCCCGCCGCATCTTGCCAAATTGGCAAATGATTAGAATATAGGAACCTGGCTAATCTGCGGAATTAGTCGCTTTGCTGCCCGCTCCGTTTCGCTACTCAAGTCTTTGAACATAGGCTACATCTTGTCTGTGACTTGCGCGGAAGACGTGCCGAAATTCAACGCTGATCAACTTGATCAATCCGATGCTTCTCACGCCGAAGGTATCTTTGCTCAGAAACATCTCGATATCAATGATGACCCAACCGAAGACATCCTCATTTATTTGAAAGATGCCTGCGACTGGATCAAAACTAGCTTGGCGTCTACAACAACGCATGTTGACAGCGATAATCTAAGGCAAGTTGGAGTTTTAGTGCATTGTACGCAAGGGATATCTCGTTCAGGATCGATTGTAGTTGCATACTGTAAGTTAGTTGTTTATATTCCTAATTTTCTCTGGTATTTTACTGTCCTGTCCCGTCGTCATTTCAAGATTCCTGACACTCTGAGTAGTAATGCGTGAACTCTCGCTCAATTATGCTGCTGCTCTTACTCTAGCACAGGAGTCCCGATCCTTGATAACACCAAATCAGGGATTCAAAATCCAGCTTGATATCTGGGGGCAATGCAAGTATGACATATTCATCCATCAACCAGGGTCCACAACTGCCCCGCAGAAATATGCGTACAAGGCCTGGAAATCCAACCGTGATAGTCTGATGGCAAGGGGCGAAGAGGCCGTTAATAGAACTCGAGTTGCGTCGATGTCCAGCTTGGCGGCATCATTTGGGAAAAGGAGGCTTCAGTCAATTGAAAAATCGAATACTAAGAAGGGTGAGGAGGAACCGAGTGAGGAACAATCACCAAAATCTACGACGCCCTGATAGTATCTGTGAATGGCAGCGATATCACAGGTTGTGTGGATCGTGGATTCCCATAATTACAACTGGTTTTCAAAAGGATATTCCATTATAGTGAGATGGAGACTATCAATGAGATATGCCATGTAATACCACGATCTAATGTCGCTATTGTTAATAAACCAGACGTTCTCTCCGTCTGTATGCTATTATGATTCACATTTCCCACGTGTTAATTATACAAGGAAATCGTGTCTTTGCCGGCAACCCTTGGCAAAAGAAGGAATACGGCACTTGCAAACCGTTCAGTCATTACAACGAAACCATCGGCGTAATTCACCCAAACACGCATGATCCCACCTTAGTCTGTAGACAACCAGGTAACCAATCATAGGGCAAAGATAAGACTAAACAAGGAAGTCTGCAAGAGTTTCTCGAAGCGTACCAGTCATACACGGGTCACACGGGGACAGGTTGTAGGATATCCTCGCAAAAACCAGCTCTACGTTAGTTAGAAAGAACAAAATGGAAGACCAGGAAAGCAAAGTCTAAGTCTTCCAAGTGAAATATGGCAGTGCCCATATAAAAAATCAACGGTATCTAAAGTAAATCACTGTCTATCATCATGACTACTAAATAGTTACTTCGTTGATGTATATATTTAGTTCCATCTCCAACCCGTCCGTCCTCAACTCTAACCCAATTACATTCCAACTACGAGGTCCTGCAAAGGGCATCGTCAATCACCTCCCACCCTTCATTCCCCACGCAAGGTGAGCACCAAAACACATCCGTGGGATCCAGCATCTTCTTGATCGACCAGAGTCGTGGATAATTGGCCCCCCAAAACGCCTTCTGGAAGTTCGGTTCATACAAATCGGCCTGTCAAGAGTTAGTTCGTAATCGTACAGAATGTTCGGCGAAGGACACCCACCTCATTAACGTACGCCCCAGTGTCAGGAGCAATCTTCCTCAGCGCCTCAGTGTATACGTTGGTGTTCAAATCCAGTTGCTTTTCTCTCTCCGCAGTATCTAAGGGATTCCACCGAAACGACAGAACTGTAGATAATATTAGCGACTGCTTGCTTCTTAGCAAGGGAGATACGAACCAGTGTGTATATAAGCGGACCTCCAAGCTGGGTTCACGGCATTGCTACCCCCTGGGATCTTCGCATTATGCACGCCCTTCCCGCTAACAAGATGGCTAAGCAACGGGCCCTCTCCAGGAGCCACAATAAGCGCTTCTTTAAGCGCAGTTCGGTTCCCCGTCAATGACTTTCGATCTAGCAATCGCGAGCCAAGGATTCCGTCGAAACCCGCATCTAATGGCCCATTATTATCCTTATACCACGCCCAGAAATCATCGAATGTCGTCCCCGTTACCACAGTGAGGAATTGTTCTTCTGCACCCTCTGTGGCCTTGGCCACGATGGCGTTGACGGAACTGAGAAGGCTGTCGCTAGTGTTGGCAACATCTATTAGCGGGAGAAAAAAGGTTCCAATGATGCCATTAATCATTCCGGGAACTGGGACGCCGTAATCAGCGCCGCTCACATTCGTTAAACTATACAAGTAAGCCGAGATACCGAGGTCGCCTAGGTCTGGTGACTCCTCGTGGATGGTGGTAAGAGCCTCGTAGTAGGCGTCGCTAGAGGAAACTGGGGCACCGAGCATGGCCGTGACGGTAGCAAACTTGAAGGAGGGGTGGGCCATGATAGTTGCTGAGATGATGATGCCGAAAGTTGAGCCGCCACCCTGTGATCGTTATTTAGTACAGGTCTTTTGCCATTGAATGGAATGGAGGAGCTTACTCCGCGCATGGCCCAGAATAGATCTTTGTTCTGGCAGGCATTCGCAGTTACTATATTTCCGCTTGGAGTCACAACTTCCATTTCCACAACTTGATCGGCGGCAAGTCCAAATGTGAGACTGATAGCACTATGCCCACCCCCTGTGAGGTAACCCCCTATGCCAACTGATCCAGAGCCGCCGCCTACGACAGTAAGGTTCCGCAGGGACGCCTGCTCATCAACTTCGAGAATCTGTGTTCCCGCTCCTACAGTAATAACATGCTTGTCGATAGGAACACTACAGTGCTTCGGTGTGAATTTATTGGCGTCAAAAAATTCTAGACCTTTAATGTTGTGAGTCCAGATTGAAAGTGAGTTAGGTGCAGCAGACCTTGACGAGTAAGCATGTATCCACTTGAAGCAGTTATGATATAACTCACCTCCCCATATAGTCATGGCCCGTCCCCTTGACAACCAATCTGACCTTGTTCTTCCTTGCAAAATCAACTCCTTTCTTCACATGTTCCGCCGTTGTAGCATTAACCACGTAAATCGGATAACCCTCCCCGCTACATGGATACTTCGGATCAGGAAGACAAGTGTCATTCACAGCGCTATCCACTATGAGAGAAACAGGATTCTCGGTGTGCCACTTGGCAAGTTTCCATCCTGCCTGCACAGCCGGACACGCGGCGGCGTCGTACGAAGGCTGCGACGGGTGGCAGACTGCACCGGGTGGGACTGTTTTAATGAGCTGCCCCAGAAGAGACTCATCGAGTCTCTCCCATTGTGCCTCTGAAGGCCAAGCTTTCGTTCCAGGCTGCGCTTTGCATTCCTTCGGGTTGGGGTGAGAAGAGGATAAAGCAAGTAACTGGAGAAAGCATGCGAAAACCGCCACTGTTTTGGGTGCCATGGTAAATAGACTTGTTCAATGACAACTGGCAAGAAGAGAAACGACCTACATGTTTATCCGGGGATTCCAAAGGTTTTATACATTCATATCAGCCGCCAGTTGTTCCTGGGATGAGGTTCGCACAAAGGTTCTAGAAAGGGACTAGCGCGCCGCCTAGGGCGTACTTCGCGTTCTTCATCCGAAGGAGCTCAACGTACTCGCATTAAGCATCCCAGGAGGGAAACCCCGCGAACAGAGGAGTGGGGGCGATTCCTTCAAATATAGACATTATTGAGGCCGCGTCCTTGCCTAATGACATTGAGCCGGCCTCAGCCACCGTCCTCGTGAACCCCCAATGGAAAGAGGAGAGACTCTCATGCATGGCTCGGTACAATGATCTCACTGGCTCCCTAGGGGGCCAAATGCAATGTCGCACCAGGAGGTTTCTCAACACAAAGCCATCCCAGGAAGCTAATCTAACGGAATTGCCAAGACGGAATGGGGATATCATCGCCGATGCTGACAACGGCGCCTGTCTGTCCGATGGAGCCCGGGCAGCCTTGTCATGGTAAGTCGGTGACGGATTCCAAACGTCGACGTGCGCCTCAGTGATCCCCACGCCGCCGCAAGAGATGGTAAGTCACGCCAGCTTCATAGCCAGTAAATTTGACGCTGTAATCGGTTTGGATAACGCCCAACTCACAAATGACGGCAGCCAATCCAGACATAGCCGCACGCTGTAAGGCCGCGGTTGAGGTGGACTCCCGACATGTGGAGAGGAGATGTTGCCGTGGCAGAAACAACGATTCATAATTGGTATTGCTTGCCTTTTTATCGTCCGTCCCTTCCGTTTTTGTCTCTTCTCTGGTCATTCCTTCCTTCTCGTGCCTCCCTTCCGATATGCATTCATTGATGGCAGCTAATACAGAAGATAGCACTGAAGTCAGAGGCTACCGCGCGGCGCCCTTACCAGGCACAAATCAACAGGCTGCCATTCTTGAGAAAGCAACCTATTATCAGGGGTCATGGTTGAGATACTCATGTTAAGTTATTTGGATTTAAGTATCGAGTACCTATACTCAGTAGCAAATACAGCTTCCTCCTATTTACTCCGCCAGCCCTTCATCACATATACAGCCATAATATATCCCCACACTCTCCCATCCATCCAACGCCATAAACACAAACAGAACACCATACCGATACCCGCTTGTCCTATTAAAGCACCGCAACTAACGCCAGCGACAACCCATCTAAACTACCTCCTCTCCCACGCCCCATCAATCTCCCTTCCGTCCTCATCGGCCACAATCCTCGACCTCCCCCCACCAGACCCATAAAGCACCTCCATCAACCTCCCCTTCTGCTTTTCCCTCACGCCCCTCAAATACTCATACGTCCCCTCCAACCCCCTAATCTGTTCCTCAACCCCAATCGTGCTCCCCTCCCCCGCCCTCACAAGCGGACTAACAAGCCTCATCCTCAACATCTCCAAATTCGCCCTCAGCGCCAACAACTTCCCATTATGATCCACAAGCACCCTCTTATTCCTGACCGTCCTCTCCCTCACACTCCCCAATAACCGCCTATTCATCTCAAACTTCCGCAACCCCGCCGCATTCCCCCCAAGAACCCTCGTCCACAAACTCGCCAGCATCTCGCTCTCCCCACGTTCCTGCTCATCGCTCTCTCTCGCCACCGCGCGCGCAACATTGAGAAACCGCCGATCTACCGCCTCGAATAGCGCGAATAGCGCAGCGGCATGCTCAAGCTCGGCTTGGATCGCCTCTTCCAGCACGCTCACAAACTCTCTGAATGCACGCCCCAACGCTGCAGCCGTGCGCTGCGGGGGGGTCGGACCAAAGAGTGCAAGCGCGGCATGGCCCAAAGCTGTAGGGTTACCAGGGGAAGACTCAAGGACGTGGAGTCGCGACAGTAGGGCGTGAGTGTTTGTAGCGAGAGCGGAAAGCAGAGAGGGCGGGGACGCAGGGAGGGCAGCAAGTTCGCGCTTAGCCCAGTCCATGACGATTAAGATGCCATCCACGTCACCGTCGACGTTTGCGAAGAAGCGGGTAAGTTCTATAGCAAGAGTCTTCAGGGAGTCAGATAGGCCGTCGAGCTCCCGCACAATGATTGGCGCGGAGGTCATGTTGGCGGAGCGGACGGACTCGCCGAGATCCCATACCGCAACGCTGGTGGCTTGCAGGTCGGAGATTTGCTGGATACCGTGCTCCGAGTAGAATATCAGGGGCTCGAAAGCTTTGGCGAGACTGGCAACTTTAACAAGGTCAGGGACGGGAAGGGGTTCGGCGGGGGTGAATATCGATTTAACAGCCAGGAGGGAGAGAAGCGCCACGAGGATGGTGGTGATGAGTGACGTCCATGATTTGGTCACACTGTCGAATTTACGTGTCACTACCGCCAGGGCGTTCTCGAACGGCTCGGTCCGGTGCTGCACCTCTGCGCGCACGGCAAAGCGGATGTCTAAAACAGTCAGACCAACCCAGACAAAGGGAGCTCACGCCACACTCCCGATGAGAGACTTACAGTTATTAGGGTTCTCAGGGATAGTAGCCAATGGCACTACCCCACTACCCTCCTCTTTCTTCACACCTCCAAATGCGCGCCCAAAGTCCCCTCCCCCCGTAAACGCATCAGGACTTGGACTCCGTCGCTTCTCAGGGCTCAGACTCCCAGTCGGAAGCCGTACCCGCGCTGCAGCAGCAAGAGTCGCATCCCCCTCGTCAGCACTCTCCCACGTCTCAGGGCTAGCTTCCCTACTCGCGCCTCCACGATTAAGGATATTATCACGTCTATTCCAGAAGCCTGAGCTTCTTGCGCCCCCGGTGCGGCGCCACGCTGGTGGGCTGTAGCCCCCCGACGAGTCCGGGCGGTTCGGATCGTCCTCCGAGTCGGAGGGCTCGCGGAAACCAGAGTGCTGCGAGGGGAAGAGATGGTTGTACTTGTTGTTGCGGCTGATGGGGAGGGGCGGGAAGCGCGGGCTGTGAGCGGCCTCGCTGCTTCCGGGTTCGAAGTCGGCCAGAGAGGCGTCCAAGGAGGGATGGTCGTCGAACAGGTCGCCGAGCTCGGAGATGGTGGTCATTGTCGCGATCGGCGGGGGGGAGTTCGAAGTGTGCGATCGGTGGTGCGGGGCGGGGATTCGCGCGGATGTGGAGGAGGTAATAGTAGCCGGCGAGGACAGCGGAGAGGCAGATGGCGGTGCTGGGGGCGATGTCGATTGCGATGAGGGAGAATTTAATGTCGTTGTTTATCGTAAAGAGCATTGCAGAGGTGTTCTGCGCCCTGGCGTTTCTGCGCCCTGGTGTTCCTCAGCCTATGCGACCGAGTTGTCGAGACTCAGAAAGGCTGTCGCAGTACCACAATAACAACACAGCGAGCTCGCTGGGAGAGCTGTGAAGTTTCTGGGAAATAGAAGAAGAGGGGAACGACAGAATGAAAATAATTTCGCCTTCAGTAAACAGATTAAAGAAGGTAAATAGTCGTAAAGAAACAGAAGTAGTAAATGACTAGAAGGGGTTGAAAGTGAGGTTGTAGTGAAGCAGATAAGAGATACAACTTGTAACTGTACCTGTACTCGAGTATCACAAAAACCCAGCCACTCCCTTTTACATTTCTCCTGTCAAAAGGTACAGGTACAAGTACTACCAAAAAACCACGTCCATATTTGCGACACCTCATAATTCTCCCATGGCGACAGTGACTGACTGGCCAGTCATCTACTCACAGTGCCCAACTCACAAATTCGCGGGGCTGGGACCCAATTGCCTGTATTTTCGTCGCTGCGAACGGTCGTTGGCAATGCGGCCAGTTGGGGACTGGTGGGCAGGGCTGGGCCAATCAGTCGCGATGGGCGAGGGATGACTTGAAACACCGATGAGGGCGCGATGGTCACGATGAAGCCGCGGTGAGGTCGCGCGACTTTGGCTGAGAATTTATTAATGCAGGACGACGCGGTATCAAAACGCGGTTTGCACCTTACACGTCTGCCTGGTGCTTGGGACTATGATTTAATATTACATACTAAAGTCAATGGTGGGGCAGAATTGAAAGGCCAGGACATGGTGGGGTAATTTACTAGAGCAGGTACAGGCACGATAAGGGGATTTTGTTCACGATCAGCGAAGGGGACTGCCTTGGATTGACTCCAGGGTCTGAAGGTTTGAACAATTCATGATCTTTTTTGAAGGAAATATATATGGAGTACACCCTTGAGCATCAGAGACTACAGATGCCACGAGAATTCCACAATAATTAACAATAGACAAAAGGGATGAATCGAGCACATAATCGCTTCTATATCTGGGCTCTAAATAAATCATCTCTATCATATACAAAGTCTCGATGAGCATGGCAAACGTCCATGGATGGCTACAGACAAACCCCTCTACAACTTGGGGCTGGCAACAATCAGCGACGATGCCCTGTTAATCGTCTCCTCCGCCTCCTTCTCAATCCTCCTCAAGAGAACCTCGCAAGTAGGGATATCGTGAATAAGACCAATAACCTGTCCGGCAGTCCACACCTAAATCGCTGTAGTCAGTACATACACTCATCTCAGATTACATCATATCAGAAGAGACTTACTCCGAAATCAACATCGCCGTTGATAAACACCTGTCTTCCTCTCTTACCTGACACCCACGGTGCGACCTCCTCGAATTGACCCGTCGTGCTCGTCGACTCAATCTTGAATGCCTCAACGGCAGCCTTGTTCTTGTACAGACGACTGGTGTTCTTCCACCTGCGCAGCACCAGCTGGGTATCATGCTCGGACGCCTTGCAGATCTGCTCCTTAACGTTGTTGTGGATGGGCGCCTCGACGGTGCTCATGAAGCGGGTACCCATGTTGATACCCTCGGCGCCCAAACTGAGCGCAGCGGCCAAGCCGTGGCCGTCGGCGAATCCACCGGAGGCGATGAAGGGGACTTTGAGGGTCTGGCGCGCACGGCTCAGGAGGATGAAGTTGGTGAGATCGCTCTCGCCGACGTGGCCAGCGCACTCGAAGCCGTCGATGGAGAGGAAGTCGACGCCGAGCTTGACGGCGCTCTCAGCGTGGCGGATGGTCGTGCATTTATGTAGGATGGTGGTACCAACGGCCTTAAGCTGCTTGATGACGGGGCCTGGGCTGTTGCCAGCGGTCTCGACAATCTTGATGCCCTCGTCAATGACGACCTGGGCGTACGCGCCGTAGTCCGGGGGAACCATGGCGGGGAGAAGGGTGATGTTCACGCCGAATGGGTATTTGGTCATGGTTTTGCAGCGACGGATCTCCTTGCGCAGGTCTTCGGGTGTGGGTTGCGTGAGGGCTGTGAGAAGACCGAGACCGCCGGCGTTGGAGACGGCGGCGGCCATCTCAGCATAGCCAACCCATTGCATGCCACCTTGGACAACGGGGACTAGAGAGAGATTGTTAGAAGGGATTGAAATGAAGGAATCAGAAGGAATGAAAACACACCTCTAATGCCTAGGGCACGAGTGAGCTTGGTATCGAAAGGCATGGTGTCTATCTGTTTGTCGCTGAGGGCGATGTGTCTTGTGTCTGTTTGTGGGGATGAAACGTCTAGGAACCTCAGCAGTGCAAAAGCGAGTAATACAATAGATATATGTCAACGAGAGAACTTCCTGATATCCGTAACTCCACGCCTTAAATGTACAGGATCAGAATGGTTACTGAAGAAATCCCACCGGTTGTCAAGATTCGCTCGGCTGTGTCAGCTGCGTCTCTTTCTTCAGCACCCCCCCACAAAATGATGGATATGCCGAGGCACAAAATCCCAAAGGGTTCGTACCTTGTACTACTTCTTCAGCACTGGCTAAAACATCTGCGCCAAGCGCCGAGTAGGCGGGGTTTTAGCGTTGAGGTCACGTTACCTGCACCCACTCGGTCAGCTTCAATCACTAATCACGATTGACCGAGGAAGGAATCAATCGATTTCATGCAGACGTAAGGACATGGTGTGTGATATTTTGTCTTCTATAAGTATTCATTGTAAATAGTAGATTCTAAATGCTGCCGTGATAGTAAACAAAAATCGGTTTGCATTACAAAAACTTCCAATACAAGGACGCAGTATCACCATACTTGGCACTGTTGACCTCCCTGCGGCCATGAACCGCCCTTCTAAACTTTATATACCCACACCCCTCATCCGTTATTCATCAACCAAATCTCATAAGAAGGCGTGTACAAGAAATCATCAATACATCTACCATCCAAACCCCTATTCTCGTGTTAGCGAACCGGAGGCAAAAGGAGAGAAGCAGCCAGCCTACCTCAGTGTACAAAGTGAAAGATGGTCCGTCCGGCCGTATGCATTGTGATTCAGTGCTCTTCACCATCTCCAGCAAGCCTTCGGGTCCACAGGCACCGACAATAGCTCTCTTCGTGGAGTCACAATTGTCGATGAGACTTTCCATCAGCGCAGGGATACTTGGACGTCCAGGGAGGGTTTCGATGGCGCCGACAGTCACCTCTTCTACGGTATAAGCCACGGCTTTCTCCAGGTCGATCTGGTTTTCCGACATAGTCATTTGCTCAAGCTCAATAGCTTTGTCTGAGTTGTCAGACTTCATAATTGGGAGTGAAGTCCGACTCGATTCTCCTGTGGCTGTGGGACTATCCTTCTCAGAAAATCCCGATAAAGAGACCACAGTAGAGGAATCGACGTTCTTAGTTACGTGTATCATAACTTTGATTCGTGGATCAAGAAGAAGTTCACGAAGTTCTCCATGGAACCATGAGATAGAGGCTGGGTGTTGTCAGTTGATGTTTGCGAGACACAATCTCAGTTGGCAGTATTACCCTCATCTCTAACAACCCAGACAAAAGTTATACTACCAGGTGGGCAGGCGCCTGTGTTCCTAGACAGGTCCAAGGCTACTGCGAAGGTAAAGCTCGCGCCGCTACCACCTGCAATGAGCAAGACGCTGTCATAGTTCCTGAAGTCAGGTAGTTTCCCAAAGCCTGCGTTGAGCGAACACCTTAAAGTCTTCCCTGGAAAGTCTTTCGCATATTGGTGCAATGCTGACGTGAATCCATCGCGAGATCGCACCACAAACTCTGCGGGGTTCGAGGAAACAAGTGTGAAAGGGTGCGTCTCTGCAAATCGGATAGCAGGCAACCACACGAATGCATGGGAGCCAGGGGTAGCGTTCGATGATTGGCGAAGTATGACTCGAGTAGCACCATTCGGTAGCGCGGTGAGCGCAGCATGGTTACCCATGAAGTTGCAACATAATTTGAAAATGCAAATAGCGCGGTCCATGAATGATAATGAAGCTGCAAAAAGTGTGATGATAATAGCACCCTTGCTAAAGCTTGGCTGATGCAATCCTATGACTATTAAAATGAAGGCCGACAGTATGGCATGTACAACGAAGAATACTATGCAACAAATTAGTCAGGCAAGGTTCAGCAGAAGTCGAGTGTCTTAGCATACACTCATAATGCTGGCGGCGAATATATGGCACAGTAGAGACACCAATGATGAGCAACGCAATGCCACCCATTATGCCTGCTATCCGTGAAGGCTCTAGCATTTCATGAAGGATGCCAGTTTGTGCCCAAGATATCAGATAGACAATTGCATGCACCAAGGATGCGGTTATGCCTGTATATCCCGCCGCCTTATGGAGTGGCATCAAGGTCTCGTAGGAACTAGCGGAGAGAGTGGCCAATGGCGTATTTTTCAGACTGAGAAAAATAACGAAGGCAATATTGTATAGCGCAACCCTTCGATACGTCAGTACCATGAGAAGATATTTGACCTTGTAAATTGGAAAAGAGATAGAGAAGGGTATAAGTACCAGCCTTGGTGCTTTGCAACCTTCACTTTGTAAGCAGGTGAGCGCTCAATGTAGTGAATGGAAGTTTCTTACATTACCTAGTGTAGTCAAGTCTACATTTGTACATGATAAGATGATATTGATACCCCAGAATAAAGTGTAGAGAAGAACACGGCTAAGTGATGTCTGTTGGAAGAGCCTCTTGGAAAGGACGGATCTGGTTCTCCTGAATAGTTATAAGCAAATATCATTGGACCTGGACGAACAAATGCTCACCTAGACAGTCTTATCACAGCTGCCATCACTGGGCTTCGGGTTCCATTGCCACTCCGATGGGCGAAGTGTCGTATCCAGTGGCTAAGTATAAAGACGGCGATGAGAGATCCAATTGCGATTCCAAAGAACTTGGCAGTTTTCTGATTCAAAGCCAGGCGTAGCGCCGTCGCATTACTCGACGAGCTAACCATTATATTCGCTTTCCAGGAGGTGTTACAAAATGAATGAAGTAGATGAAGAATAAACGAAGACGTAGGAGTATTGTACGAGCACCCGTCTAATATAAGAGTCAAAAGCTTGGTATGTTTGAAAGAAGTTCCCGAGAATAAGAAGGATCATAAGAGCCCCGCCAGGAAGAGAAACGAAAACCTGGCACTCACGGTACAGGAAGCATATTCGTAAAGGCCGCACAGCCCTTCCCATGTCCCGTATATGCTTTTTCTGAACTGCCGTGTATTTTGACTGTTGTGGGCTCATGGTGATCCGGTTAAGGATGGAGGCCCGTTTGGCGTAGCTCGCACTGCAGCTACTGGTGAAAGTCACCGACGGCAACTCCACATTGATCACCCCAAATGAAGGACTAGAGACAAGGGTAGAAGGCAGAATAAGTCGTGTGACGCGTGTGTTATTGCAAATCGCTTTGCGGGGCCCCGTTCCACCCAACTGATGTGGGTGGAATTGAGGATTTTTTCAACCCCAGCACATTCTAATGATCTATCGGACCGCACCTCGAAAGCAAGCTTTACTTGGCATGTAGTTACTTGAGTAACTACAGGCTTTAACATCTCTTCTAGGACTTCGGTACATACCCCTAGCGGATGAAGATCATATTAGTACCAATCGCGCCGATAAGATGAGATTTATATGAGTCGCGCCGATGAGATCCACCGCGATCTGCCCGAGGCATCTTATCGGCGCGACTGGTTGTGGGTAGCACTAGCAGTATCCGATCAGATAACTTTAAAAAAACGGGTTAATCAGGTCTTATAAACTTTCTAGTCAGCTCCATCAGATCCACAATGTTCATAACGGAAATGCTTATGGTACCTTACCGGCGAGCCAGCCAATTTCAGTATATTATGGCCAGTAGGGTTGCTGCTGGCAAGAAAATCGCAGCCGCATTGCATTCAACCACAGCTGATTGATCAAAGATTTACATTGGCTGTTGATGGCTGTCTGGTCCATTGCAAATTGTAGTCCCAAGGGTCTCACGGGAGTCCAAGGGACCAAGTCAGGAGGCACGAAGGATCGTATTGATGTAAGCTTAATAGGTTTATGTAAATGCAACGACTATTGACTGGAAGCCTTCTTCTGCTGCGTCCAGCCCCTTTTATCCAGGAACCCTCATGCACTCCTTTACCAAGCCCTCCCAACTCCATAGTATTATGTTCGTAAATAGTCAGTTGAAGTACTGACCCTAAACACTATACGTGTATAGCACGGCGCCATAAGTTTCCCCACGGCTCTGTGCTTTTCCCCGTACAAAAAGTAAAAAAGCCGTTTGCTTCAATCTGAGGGCAGACCCCTGAAACTTATGGCACTGTACTGTTGGGGACCCCGGAGTGTGGGGTAGCTACCCATGTAATGGCACGTGATAGCCGGCCTTACATCCATGCAAGTTCACTGTGTAACCCATAGCTCTTAATTACTGCAGATTACGATGTCGCTGCCTTACGTCGGTTGCCCCTTCCCGACACAAAGCACCCCCGTTTTTAAGTATTTTTTTCCTCATTCTCGCCCCTATGTTCTCACACTGTTGCTGCAAATGAAGTTCGGCCTTTCAGGGTTATAATTCATTTCTACTTTAGCCAAGCTCAACGCAACGAGAGTTGCTTGTGCTTAACTTGTTTCGTACTTGGCCCTTTTCTTTGTATCAGTCCCTCCTTTTTTTGCTCCGAGATCTACAAGGTATTACACTCCCGTGTCTCGCTACCCCAGGTCTTACGAACCTGGTAGCCCCTTGCCTTTGTTCCCCAGAAAATCGTCTTCCCCCCACTCGGGATATGGAGGGAAGATGCAAATCCCACATGGACTGCCGGTTAGCATGCCAAGTTAAATTATAAAGCCCTAATCGGTCCGGGCGGTGCATGGCCGTTTGAAGTCTCGCCGGAAGATGAGACTAAGCATCAAAAGTTGCGTCAGGCCATCTATTGTCGGCGGTAACCAGCAACATATATTTAGGGAGGGGTGCTTTTTTTTCGGGGGGATAAACGCCCACTGGCAACCGTTTTTGGAATCTGGCCGACTAGATGCGAAGTTTTATTTCCTCTTCACGGGTTAGATTGACGGTTCAATCAATAGCCCGTCCACCCCTATGTTGACAGCCTTCGAGCAACGTACGAAGGGCCGTGTCAGACTGTCAATTACATAGATAGGTATGGAGTGACCTCGGCGATCCACGCACCCCATAAGTTTCATTTGGACAAGTGTCTGCCGTTTCTGGAGGTCCCTCGATGCCCAGATCAACCAATGTATAAAACAGGTTAATTTCTTCTCTTGCTTATAAATTAGGCCCTCCGGTCCGTTAGCATCGCCAATTAGAGTCGTTATCCTTCTCACTCATGTCATCTGTTCTCTGGAGAACCCTAAGGTCCAGTATAAATACGGTGGCCACACAAAATATGTATGCAGCCACTATTGCACACGGCCACGAGTCCTCAAAATTAATTGACAATGAAGAGAGTCCGTCTGCACCATGATCGAGGGAGTTGAATGGTAGATATGACTTGGGACACGCTTCTCTATCTCAGTATCTTGTGACTCAAGGAATTGAGGTGCATGAATTATTATGCTTAATCAGCAGCAGTTGAGGATTGGTGTTTTTAAATGTGAAGGCTCGTCATCTGATGACTTACTGACAATATATCTGCTAGCTCAGACAAACTGAAGACGCAATAATGCAGTACCCACTAAACCGGACCTATTGTTCAAGATCACAAAATCAACATCATAGTAGAGTCCGGGTTTGGGTGCGGAAAAGTACAGTACCATAATACGCCATATATTACCTCGCCCTCGATTGATTACTACCTTTACTCGAAATTCCGCAATATTGACGCGTGGCTTTAAGGCAGAGACTATCTATTTCTCGGTGTCACCATGTCATATAGCCACATTCAGCGGCCAGACTTAAACGCGCCTGGTAAAACGCTCGCAGGCTAAATCGAGGGTGAAGTTCGCACACCCAGAATAATTATCGGGGTGCGTTCAATATCGACATTTGATGGTTGGTTTAGTGTCGGCATAGGTATATACACACTTACGCAAACATTATCGAGGACATATTTGAATCGTTGAGTCTCAAAAACGACGACTGCCCCAAGCTAACTCACTGGGTCGACGAATAAACACTCCCAAAACCGATCTATAGTCATTTTCGAAAGTCAAAATCTATCGGATATTAGAATTTTGGTTGCAGCTTCCTAATCTAAATGGCGATGGAATGAGGAATTAAGTAAGGATATCCGTCTCTCTCTATTCTATCTCGTTTCCATTTCGAAGACACACTATAAATCAGATAAAAAACAGTCACAGAAAATATAATTACCTTTTATCATAAAGCTACTAGTAACTACAGATTAGAAAACCTGGGCCAATTAAGAGAACCGGGCTGTGCAGCTAAGACTACCACATTAACCTTCGCCCAAAGTACACCCATCCGCTTCCGATCTACTTGGGAACACAACCATGAAGGAACTGGCTACTCTTTCTGATTTCCCCCTAGAAATCGGTAGTCATTTCCTAGACTACTTGCCTCCGCAGGCCCTCCTGTCGCTCATCCGCATCATTCCTCACCTACTCCACTTCGTTTCACCCACACACTCCCATGTAGTGAGTGAGAGAGGGGAGATACTCCTACGCATCCTCGGCGGAGATGGGAATTCTGAGATTCAAGCTGTCCTCCTGGCTAACCACCACAAACCCGAACATCATCGCCAGAATGGATAGGACCACCCCTAAGTTGTCATTAGGTCCTACACGGCCCTTTTTACTGCACCATAGGTTCACGCCCTCATTACCACGGCCGAACTCCCATCTCCTATGCCGCCACTGATGGGCGGCTCGCAACAGTCGAGTTTCTAGTCAACCGCGATGACATTTGGTCCGAACACATCGATTACAATAGGCATGCGGCACTGTCGCTCGCCGCGTCTGAGGGCCACATCGTCGTTTTGCTGTTCCTCGCCGCGGATACGGGGAATGAAGATGCGTTTGTGCTGGCATTAAGGCGGGGTGCTGTGGAAGTTAATGAGAACGATGACAACGTTGGTCTCACGCCTTTGATGCATGCAGCTACAAAATGTTATTCTGAGATTATGCGGACACATATGGAGTGCTACGATGAAGACGTGGACGTCTAGAGCATGACAGGGAAGCATACACTAACTATAGCGACAGATGCCATGCTTGTGACAGAGCTTCAGTCCCTGGCCTAAGCAGAGGGAGTCTGACAATAGACGAAGGCATGTACAATGTTGACAACGGAAGTGCATATTTGGGAAACAATTATGCTTTAAAGGCGTCTCTCACACACAACGAAGCAACAGACTCGTAACCACCGCTAGAGATATTTCTTCCTTGTCGCGAAACGGACCAGTCTTGGTCAGATCACATAACTGGATCATGGCCAACAACCTCGCCAAGATGTTTGAAAGGTTTGTACTAATATATTCAATGGGTTATATCCATAGTCGACACCACTAGGGTTGCGCAATATAAATGTAGTTAATAATATGAGTTCTGTCTGTCTGTACTCCCTTGGCTGATTCTTACGTTCTTAGAGTGAGACTACCATTTGGCAATAACAAAGAAGTGATAAATAACCCAAGGGGTGGACAAAATATCTCTTCGTAAAGTAGTGGAATTTCATTAAAATCTTGCTCTTAACAAGAGGTTCCGGTTGCTATGTTGATAGTGTTTGGACCAAGGTGACTTCGAGGCACTTGAAAGGCAGCTTCTCACTTGCATTCCTGACTTCCTATCGAAAATCTCCTGCCTTAAAATACGTGTCCTGCGTGCCTTGGGATAGCGTTTAGCCAGAATAATCCAAGAGCCATCGCTCCAGTGCGCGAAATCGATCTCATACGTTAAATATGGAAGTAAAGGTCGAGATTGCGAGTTGTAATACCGCAGTCGTAAACGGACAGTCCGATCCGAATATTGAGATCTAGCTTCTCAGCTCTCACAATTCCAGGCCATTCCATAAAGGAACAGGCGACCAGGCAAGTACGCCTAAAGTTGGACAAAGGCAACAGTAAAGCTTTGTCTCATCGACAGCATCTCTGTTTGCGGAAAGCCGTCGTCGTTAGCAGTCCAATATTGTCGCCAGCACAATCACTCGTAGGCTTACCCAAACTCTTGCTCCTCAGCCAACATCTGACGCATCCGAAAAGGGTCCCCAAGAAGCCCCCAACGGCACCCTCCTACGGCTATATCCATAGCCCGAGACCCTCACACACCAGCCGTCCCTGAGCTCAACGTGTCTCAGCCGGCGGACCCTTGCGACAGGGCGCCGAGGCGGATGGTGCGGTTACCTTTCTCCTTCCGCCCAGCCACTCAGGGTGCGCAGACTAGGCAGGGCGCGCTGCGCTGGGCATAGCTGCATACGACAACAACACATGCATAACGCACCGTCGCGCTCGATCTAGCGGGTGTAATGCCACCCCCGGGGAGGATCTGGTCGGTCACCGTGTTGCGCAATCTTGCGGTCCCTTCATGATTACGATGTGGCACCTTCGGTGCGGCCCGCGTCTCAGTAACGAGGCTTGCGAGTCACTGGGTTGCAAGAAATGCTGGGGAGACCACGCGGGCGCTGGGGGCCGTTATTGGGTGGGAGTGGACGTGGAGCCCAAAGCCTTATCGATTCATCCCCATGGGGTGTCACGACTCGTGCGTGCAGTCTAGAATTATGTGGAGTTATGAATTAATTTATAGGAACTGATATAATTCCCACGATTATATCTGATAAAATTCCCTTCTTAGGCTTAATTAATTAGTAACTAGCTCACTAAACTGTCACAATTTAATGATAATTATGATGATAGCCCTGAGTGACCAAAATTACATGTTTATTTGTATTTCCTATAAATATCAAACTAGTGTCAAAATTACCAGGCGCTCTTTCTCTCTAAGTGATTTTTTATGCACAGTTCATTTTCAAAAATTGTACGAGTTGTATTTCTTGTCACGCGTACAAACCCATCGAATGAATTACTTGCCACGAATCCATCAACCTGTCTCAGGCGACACAGCAGCCTTCACGCATACCATATTCGCGCGGCCAAATGGGTTACCTCCTACTGGCTTGAAATTATCTACCCCTTTTGAACCCGGCCTGTCTAAGATCATCCGACAGCCAGTCAACAGCAACCAACAGCCAACGGCTATCTGGCCAAAATTCATATGCCAACCAAGCCTTCCTAGGTTGCATTGAAATTGCAACGACGCCGAAATAGTGCAAGGCGATGTTGAAGACGATCCACACTTTGATTTGGGCACGGCTACTTTTCGAGAAGGTCCAGGACCCTCTATCCCAAAGTAGATGACGAGCTCTGGGCCTGCATCAGGTCGCCGACCGGTGTGCAGGGTTCAGGACGTTAACATCGCTCTACCCAGCAAGTAATTGCGATACATTTGGAATAGGACTTTCAGAGGCTTCATACGCTATGTACCCCGCCGATATGTATGTTGCCGCCATTGACGATGGCGGCTGTGATCACGATCTCGCCGTGCAATGCATCACTCCGGCAGCAAGCTAATCCGACAGGTGGAGCTGTGTCCCAGCAGTCCTCTATTTTTACATAATCTCTTATGGGACCAGAATCTGATGCTGTATAATTCACCGCCGGCTTTCTACATATATCAGGTGGAAGAAGCACTCTTCCAACTCCGTTACTCGTACCTCACATGCCACCACAGAAGCTCCTGGAGCTTTTCCCTCAACACCGGGCAGCCTTACGATCTGCAAGATCCATGCTGAGATCGGTTGGGCAAGTGACTTGTCAAGTACCAGAAACGCCATGAGTATAGTTTCAACGAGGCGGCTGGCCATAGATTATTTGTCGGACCAGAGATAGACTCGTTCAAAATAAAACTGTTTGTATCAGTCTATACCCTGTGCTTTGTACTCCCAACCACACATACCCAACCGGGAGACAGGTACGACACAGCATGGAAAGAAATGACTTGCTTATAACATCTTCCTAGATGCTTGCCATCTTCCATCCCCTTGGAATGATCGCGATCAGATAAGGGGCGGTTAAGAATGTTGACACTCCTTGGATGTCTCACTGGTCATTTTATGCACGTTTCTCAGTTCCGTGGAACCCGAAATTCTCAGGGAAATGGATTTGTTCGTACCAGTATATTATTCTCTTTGGTTGGGCAAGGCAAATGCTATCCATTGGTGGCTGACTGTTTAGGGCAGGATAAAAGTGACAAGGGACAAACGGGTACGCATCCACACAGCCAGCCTGAACCTTGCTGCATCCGCCTCCGCCTTTCAACAGGCGCCAGATCATATCGTGTTTCGGTTTGACAGAAATATTTATCCAAACAATTATCAGAAGCTCAACTACCTCCAGATTGCGGACGAGGCTGCAAGGGCGCTATGCAGGTAAGCTTTTGTCAGCGTCATTCCAACCGTTGGTGGGCAAGTCGATATCGGCCCAATTGGCTAGCTTCCACTGTATACCGCGCCTCTAAGCGGATCTACTCAGAAGTTCCCACGATTGCCGTCACTTTAATGGGATAAGGCATCAGGAGGGGTGCTGCCCTTCCAGAACCCAACTGCGCCAGAGACATGCTCTCACGCTTACCTCGGCCATTTTTACAACTCATTTCAACCTAATCACACACACACATGTCGTTCATTACCCATCCGCTCTTAGATATACATATGTATTAGTCCTAGCCCATAGGTATTTACCCCCAAATAGATCTTTCTGCTGTGTTGGCACTCGTGGGTTTTTTATGCCGAGCCCTAGATTGCTTTTGCTCGCCTTCATTGCTTTTGTACAACTTTCAATATGAAGCTATTGAAACCCCTCCCTTCGTTGACCCCCTTGGACCACCTTGCAGCGCTTGGCCAAATTTAGATGTTATCTCGGGGCGAGCCATACTCACCTTCGGATCATACGACCGGAATTTGTTCTGTAAGATGCATGGTGCCGAGTCCTGGTTAGGTTGCATATCCGCCTGCAGCTTCGCGTTGGCCTCATGAGTGCCAGCAGTCCTACACCAAGCTACCCATAAGCTGTTTCATGGTAGCACCAAATTATTTCTCACAATATAGAATAAGTATAAAGTTTCCGGATGCTCAACAGCTTTATCAACTTTTCCATCCAAAACTTTCCAACAACTACTCGCTCTACTCACCAACCACTTACTCAATTGCAATCATATATCCGGCATATAGATATATACGTTTCAACATGTCTTATTCAAGCCCCAGTTCCGCAACGAGCACCTGGCAAGACAAGCTTCAAGGCGAGTAACTTCATCCAGCCCATTGGCGCCATTGAGTGTTGATTCTAACATCTCTCAGAGAGATGTCGCACCGCACAAATCAACCCACCGGTTTTTAGCATCGTCTCCGACAGACGAGGTACGAAAGCTAAAAATTCCGTTTCCTTGAAAAATCCAGCTGACGTTTGCTACAAGGTGGCCGAACTGCGTGGTCGAGCACCGTCACAGTGTCCGGCCAAAGCATTGCCGCCCGATACTGGTACGATGGCCAATACCTCAACAACGCCAAAGAAGACGCTGCAGAAGTAGCTCTCAAGGCCCTTGGCAACTCCAGCCCAACGTCGCCAACACAGGGCCGGCACGGATGGTAGGAATTTATGCTCTCACATCATCTGTGCGCCAGCGATTTCTTGGAGCGAGGCGAACACTTGCTTCCAGCAGCACCTGTATGATATGATATGAAACGACTTGGCTTAGATTTGTGACGCTCATCGGGATGGATATTGGGACGTGTTCCGGCGCAAGAAGGATAATTGGGGCGTCCAGGAGAATATGTATGAGCAGGATTAGGGATTGATTTCTGATTTCGACGGTTTCGCTTCAAAAAAAAATACACGGACGTGTAGTGTACGAGGGCTTTTGGAAAAGCTCTTCAAAAAAACAGCACTTTGATGATACTTTTTTGAATAATACAGTCTGTTCTACGTTGTGTTTCTCAGTGCACAAATGCACAGTCTTCACTCTGTTCTTGTCTTTTTTTCGATGCTATTTTGGTGTAGTATGCAGTGGTACCGTGGGGGCCATGGGGGGCAGAGATCTCCAGCTCCGCATGTCGCTGCAGAATTCTCATGGCGCATGGCATGCGAGGTGACGCGAAAATTCCAACACATCACACATTACACTTACGAGTCAACGCGCTGCCGTCGACCGTCACGTTATCCTGGATCTGGAAATAGATGTGTGCTCTAGTGCCTTAAAAACGAAAGTGATGTTTTGACGATGTCTGCAGTAGTGCTCGTGTGGCCTAAAACTTTGAAGATGGCCTGGCTATGGGCCAATAAGGCTCTTGAAATAGCCCATGGCCCATAGTAGTGGTCGCCCACAGTAACTATTCCCACATATGAAACTCCTTGGTTATTACAAACTGCAATTATCGTACTCTATTTAGACCTTTATCGGAGCTTCCTGGGAAAAAAGAAACTCAACGGTGATGGGAATAGAGGGGTTGTTCACCACGACAATTACCATAATCACTATGCACGGACTCTCTTCGGACCATCTCCACCATGTAAGGCTTCAACAGATTGCGGCCTGAATTACTAGGCTTTAATGCTTCCAACCAAGATTCCGAATAATTTTGAGCTGCACCAAGTATCGACAATTCCACAACACCAGCCCACAATGCCGCCACGCATATCTCTACGGACCGCCTCGAGGTGTCTGGCCATTCGGCCGGCTCCCCAACCATCAATTGCTCGCCACACACCTATTACCCTCCGCACATACCCCGTTCGCGCCTTCGCAGACTCGAAATCCCCCAAACCGAGCTCGAACCCGACATCCTCAGATGCCCTGCCGAATGCGAGCGAGGAGGCTGCACAGGTCGGCGAGGCTACTGGAAAGGCCACACCAGAGCTGGACCAAGGGATACCTGTACAGGAGGTATGAGTTTATCAATCCCGCGCGATCCAAGCGGCGAACTGACTGGAGCAGATCTTAAAACGGGACCCCGAGCTGGCGAAGAAGGCGCCGGAAGTGATGAAGGAGAAGCCCACGGATGTGAAGAAGAGCGCAGAAGCCGCAGGTGAAGAGGGAGTCACAACTTTCGATAATCTGCTGGCACTAGGACAAATGAACGCGATTGCTAAAGGAGGGCACGCCAGTGATGTAACGACGGAGATGATGGGTCATAAGTTCCCGTTGCCGGACATGCCATTACAGCCATTTTCAAATCGCAAGGAGCGTTATGATCCCATCGTTTCTCAGGTCACGAACCTCATCATGCAGCATGGCAAGTTGAGCGCTGCCCAAAGAGTGAGTCGCCCAATTCCACGACCCCCGATTTTGCCAGAATGACGCAACTAACGCCTTGTCTCTTTTCTAGCACATGTCGTACATCCTCAACCAGCTCCGCACTGCGCCTCCGCCATCACCATCTCAAGCTCGCCCTCTCGTTCCAGGCTCCCCTCCTCCAATCGAACTACCCCTAAACCCGATCAACTACCTCACCGTCGCTATCGACTCCATCGCACCTCTCATGCGTATCCGCCAACAGAAGGGTGCCGCCGGAGGTGGTATGTCACTACCCATACCTGTTCCCTTGACTTTGCGTCAGCGCCGGCGCACAGCCATCATGTGGATCCTAGACTCGGTACTTAAGAAGAAGAGCCGTGGTAGCGGGCCCACGATGTTTGCGCAGCGCTTCACGGATGAGATCATCAGTGTGGTTGAGGGAAAGAGCAGCGTGTGGGATAAGCGAGCGATGGTACACAAGGCTGCCACCTCAGCAAGAGTGAACTTGAGTTATACGAAGATGAGGAGGAGGTTGTAGGAGGGTGTATCTGGAAAGTTTGTCGTGGATGTAAGATATGTATAGGGGCCTATGTGTACTACAGAGGTGATGTACGAGCTGTATCAACGGGGGAATTAGTGTTGTGAAATATAGATGCCTGTTTAACATTAAATGTTACATAGGTAGGTAAAAGATAAAACTCAAACCATAACTACAAATGTTACAAATTGTGGTTTCATTGCCATTGTAGTAGCATCGAAACCAAGCAATCCTCAAGCTCAGTCCTTATATAATAAATCCAAACTGCTACACCCGTTTTCCATCAATCCACCCCTCAGGAGCACATCCCTGTCCCAATCCCAGTCCAATCCATCCACACACGTGATATCGTGTTGCTTACGCGCCTCGCACCCCCACGTCCACCATCAACCACTTAATCACACACAACGCACGACCAACGCGCCGCAATCCGCCAGGGCAAAAAACAGACCATGAACGCTCAGCCCACAAAACTGTGACATGCACACCGACGATGGGCTCTGGCGCAACAGATGACGACCCCGCCCGCGCTGTACCCGAGCCACTGCCATGGGCTGAGCCCTACGCTGGGGCGCTGGTGCCCACTGCGCGCTGTGGACGTGTTTGCGCTGCGCGAGGTGGCCGAGTATGAAGGTTCGTATGTCCCGTGGGCATTTTGGCGCCGCCAGGTTTTTGCGATGCGCGCCACGAGGGGAAGTGCGTAAATGGAAGGGCTGACGTGACATAGGGCAGGGGATTTACTTTCATCTCAACCATCCTATAAAATGGGTGCGCCTTACTGGGATTATCGTCGCGATGGACGAATTCTACGGCCGCATATGCATCACCATAGACGACGGTAGCGGTGCTACTATCGAAGCTATGTGTCTCGCTCCCCCTCGGCCGGAGGCAACAGCTACGGTAGCCGCCATCGCGGTGCCTACTGAGCGCGCGGCGGACGATGCGATGGTGTCACCTGATGGCCCGAAATTGCGAGGCGTGGATATCGGGAAGGTGGTCAAGGTTAAGGGTGGGATTAGGGAGTTTCGCGGCGTGAGACAGGTGGGTATGAAGGCTATTGCTGTTTTGGGGGATACGAGGGCGGAGGTTGCAGCGTGGAGGGAGGGAGTAAGGTTTAGGGAGGAGGTGTTGAGGGTACCGTGGGTGGTGACTGCGGAGGAGGAGAGGAGGTGTAGGGAGGAGGCTGAGGGAGAGAAGTGGAGGGTTGAGGAGGAGGAGAGAAGGAAGAGGAGGAGGGAGAGGAGGGCGAAGAAGGAGAAGGAAGGTGATGAGGGTAGGAAGGAGAAGAGAAGTAGGGTGGAGAAGGACAAAGCGGATGTTAAGGCGGAAGCTAAGGCAGAGGAAGACGCGGCGATAATGAAAGCGCGCAGCGAGAAAGAGAAGAAGGCGAGGGAGGAACGGGAGAAAGCAAGGCGAGAGAGGGCTATAGAGCGCCTTGTCCGCTCCCGCCTTGAGGCAGGGAAATATGCCGCTCTTGGTTTTTAACGCTGACGTACGACTTGGACGACATTATTGGACTTGTGTGCTATGGGATTATATGTTTAATGCGCGTACATTGCACGGTAGTATTGTCGGAATAGGATAGATACCCAGAAGTGATGAATGATGAATCACCTTACACTCTTCCTTAGCTCAGCTCAGATAATGCAGCACGCCGACCCAAGTGATATATGGTCCTATAAAAAACTGCTGCCGGCTAGTATCCTCGAGAATATGCTCGTAGGGAACTTCACTGACTTGTGGGAATTGCGTATAATTGGACACCATGCACTTTTCGGATGGCGCCGTACAGTGCTCTGGGCTCTGCTATTTATGTTTGTACTCCTGCATCCACCACGACGACAAAGCGGGGGCGATGCGGAGAACGAGAAAAGACGGAGAGGGGAATCTGTATTTTGGGATCTTACAAAAAAAGGCTGACAAAAATGTTATTAAATTGAGCTAATCTACAATACCAATCTGCAAATAGCTAAGTTACATAGACAATGATGTCCCCGAGTTTAGCTACAACCTTCTCATTCAAGCATTACCCAGCAACATATCAATCCCAGCAATGTACACTCTCCCAGCAGCAACCTCTATTCCGAAGTCAAGCAAGTCTCATCAAAGCAGTCTGTCCAAGCATCCCCTCAGCCCAGCAACCTAAAGACGCCAAAATAATAACAAAAGCCAATCCCAGCGGTTTCTCATATCCTCTTTTCTCAATTCAACACTCCCATTCACCCACGCATCCTCCTTTCCGGCACAAACGGGCTATTCACCCAACTCGGTCTCTGCAGTCTCCCCGCACCCCTCTCCAGCAAATCCGCCTTCCTCTTCAGTCCCAGAGGAGGCCTCGGACTTGGACTCCCCCTGTTACTCGGTTCACCCTGAGTGCTACAGTTCATGTTCGATGCCGCTGCAGCGCCCGAATAGGGCGTCGTGGTTTGGTAACCATCATCGAATAATCCATATACAAAATCGTTGCTGTCGGGAACCGCGCGGGGAGGGTGTGGTGTCGCTGGAAGGCGTAAAGTCGGTACAAGCTTCACGGATTCGGGCCGCATTGAGATCATTCGGGAGTAGGCAGGGGTTGGGGAGGATGGAGGTTGCGAATGTTGCGATGGCTGCGATGGCTGCGATGGTTGCGAAGGTTGCGAAGATTGTGGCTTGTCAGCTGAGGTCTGCGGATGTTCGTGAAGCTGCAGTTGTTTAACTCATTAGCTTGAGGTGTATCAAAACATTCAAATATAAATACTTACATATTTCTCGATCTTAAACGTTGGGTTAAGATATTGCTTAAAGAGCCGCTCCCTTTCCCCCTCCATGAACTGAAAAGATGGTATCTGAGACCGCCTGTGGTAGTCTTTGTGTTTCTTGTTCTGAGGTCTGCTGATTTTGCGCAAGTACTTCTCCTGAGCCAGTCTTTGACTCACGGCTGTAATGTCTTTCACGGTGGAACCTGAACAATGGTAAGTATTTCAACAAAATGCTTCCCCGTTGTTGCAGCTCACCTATGTGCTTCGCCAAGTCGGATTCTTTGAGAGGATAGCCCTCCATCGATGAAACCCAGGCTACTTGTCTCAATAAGCACAGCTGCTGCATTTCTTTGCTTAACTTTGGCTCGGAAATCAAAAGACATCCGTAGCACATGTGAGTGTCCATCACATCTGTTTCAAGATATCCGTAACACTCTAGGTGCTGCCTTTTTCGACAGATTTCACATTGCACCTGTAATAATCAGCAACGATTACACGTACATGATATTGACTCTTACAGTCATGCCAGAAATTTTCTTTGTGCAATGGCACTCTATGTCTGCAACGTGGGCGTATGAAATTCGGACTTGCTTATTACGCCACTTGTGAGTTGGATGGAGATCTCGAATAGCTTCGGGGTCGAAATAAAACCTCCTTTCATCCGGTGGTGGGATATTTCTTATCACCAGTATGGTTGGAGATGATCCCTCTTCGACAGCTCTTTGTGACTGAGTATCTTGGACACGTTGTGTATCTCCGACTTCCCGTCCCAAAGGGACCTATAACACGGTCAGCAAGCATCCCCGCAACGACAACAAACTAAGTGTATGTTACCATCTCGCGGATTAGCTGTCTGTCAGCGTGCTCCTGAGTGTTCATGATGCTGCTAGACCCCTCACAAGACGAGGCAGTAGCTTGCATAGGGGTGAAGTTGTCCTGGTTGAAGACTTGGGAGTTGGACTGTGTCGCAGCCCTGAAAGATCCCTTTGAGCCGTGGCCAGCAGCTCCTGCTATGAGGCTCATTCCGAGGCTAGATAATTAGTAAACAAGTTTAAGGTGCCAAAAGCGACATACCTATGATATGTAGTGTCTACGTTGCCAATGTTGAATCCGTCTTGATTCAAGATGATACTTGGATCGGGAGCAGCAACAAACCCCCGGGGCTCGTACTCGGCTGGGCAAGTTTTGTTGTACGTCAACTGTAAGCTTATTGTTGGATCTTCTATGAAAGAATCAAATACTGTTGATGACGCATCCAATTGTTGGGTCATACCTGGAAATTGATCTGTTTTTCGGGACATTTTTACGAGCCTGTTGAACACATTCTTCAAATCCCGCATATCTTCCGCCGTGACTTCAACTGTTTGATTTCCTGAAGAAATATCAAACTGGATTTTGCCGCCTGTCTCGGGGTAGTTGAATTTCATCACGTAGGCTGCAATTATGGTGTCGCGGGACACGTTGCCATTATGGAAGCTAATCTGGAAACTTGCCAAGTATTTACGCTTAAGAGCGTCATGGACTCCGTCCTGAATCTCGTTAGTGTGAAAGACGGTTTGAAAGGAAGGAAGAGTGAGTTCGAACCAGCCACAGCCAAATCTTATCGGTCTGGGCAGTCATTCCCTTGAGAAGGACATCCCAAGTGACGCTTGCCTTGCCATTTCCTTGCTTCCTTTCCCAGACAGCCTGAGCTGGGGTCTTTATGCTATAAGGAAAAGTCGGATCGTCAAGACTGTAACTGCGGCTCTCAAAATAGTCATCGGGAAAGAGGTTATAGATCCACAGTATAGTGCTAAACGCTGCCGTGACGGTGGTTTGGAGGATATGGAGAGACTGTGCCTGATTGATCCTCACCACTGTCTGGGTAGGGGTGGGGGTCAGCATCACATTTGAGGTGGCAGTTTTTTGGCCTTGACGAGCTGACCGTGCTGGTCCTTTTGCCCCCCGCTTCATGGCGAAGGCAGAGGTGTATCAATTTACGACAAGCAGAATAATGTTGAAATGGGAATGTTGGTATTCGTAAAGAGGAGAGTGTAGGAGAGACTATTGGACGCTAATGAAATGGGCGACGGGATGTGTGAAGTAAGAGGTTGGGGAGGTAGGTGGGGGGTGCGGAAAAGAGTAACAGAATATAGAGAGGAGGCGGAAGAAGTCAAGAGAGAAAGAATGGAAGAGGGGAAGAGGGAACAAGAACTTGAAGAAGAGGAGGCACGTGCAGAGGCACTGTGTGCGTACTTTGTGCGGGAGAGTGTAAGTCAAACGAGGTAGGCAACACAGACACACCATGGCCCTGTCTATTGTTTACACTTGATATGAAAAGAATGAAAAGAATGCTGATCTACATGTACCAAATATTATATATAATAGAGAGATATTAAGTTCTCGGTACTCTATAGTAGGTGCAGTTGGTGCAATTGATACAGTATATTAAGATGAAGTAAAGCGAGCTTTACGGCATATCTCAGCTCCCTGGGAAATAAGAGGAAGGCTTCTCTGGAGGAATAGAAAGGGGTGTAGCACACATGTATATCTCTGAATATAATATACAGTAGATACTCACGTCTCAACGCGTCGAAGGGAAGAAATCCAGGGTCAGAACTCAATCGGGTCTCGGGCTGACACGCAAGAGCATTTGATCAGGGACTTGAAGATAGAGTGGAAGAAGTAGACGGCTCAGACGGTAAAGTGAGTAGATAGAGCAGAGACGTTATGGATAGGGAAATAAAGAGGGTAAGAAGGCAATGAGGCAAAGGAGAAAGGAAAGAGAATAGAGATATCAGAAAGAGTACTAAAAGTGAGAGGGCAGGGGAAGAATAGAGAGAGATGCGCAAAGTACAATATAATATAGAACTTAATAGAGTATAATTCTATAAAATATAGCATTATAGGCATATAAATACTGCATATTATCGATGACTCGAAGAGCTTCAGAAGACCGCCAACACCAAAAAGCGGCTATACATATACATTGAAGCTTATAGAAGCATATACCGCGAGAGAAAATACTAGCAAAGCCGTAAAGAGTCACGCAAATGGTGCCGTACAGACTCAGGAGTATACATGGTCTCAATGAGTGTATAATGTCGCTGTCGTTCTTGACTGTCACTGTCCACGCTGGCACTGGGCCTGACCGACTACACGTGACCAGCCATGCCCTCTACCAGTTTGGCCCCCACAAAATATCACCCCACGCTTAACCACATAAAGTTAGGTCATCACATCACGCTCAGTATTTTAGTGCGCTATGATACGGTACCTCGCCCTTGTACTCCGCACTCCGCGATTTACGAAGTACCCTTACCACATCAAAAGTTGGGTAAGTCACAGAGAGGCGAGAGACGGGAGACGAGAGACGAAACCACCCCAGCACCGAAGGCAGTGAGGCATCTCCCGCCGCCGCCTGCTCAACTAAATCCCCGAAGCGCCTACTTCCTTCCTGTCAAAATCACTTCCCAATACCAATATCAACCACAACTACCACCACTTCTTCCACTTTTTATTCCCTTTCCCCCTCTTCCTCCTCCCCCCCCCAAATACCCTGTTCTGTTTACCCGCCGACTTCTTTTTCTCCATAAACCCATCGGCAACAGAGAAGGAACGATAACGGCCAACTAGAACCCAGTTCCCGGCCACCACCAACTCTTTACCACTCCACCACTTCCTTCTCCAATCTCTTCCCCCCCAAACTTTCACATCAACCTCAACCCTCAACTCTGAGCCGATTTACGCCCGCGTCAAATATAACAGCCTCGGCTTCGTCTTCTTCCTCTGGCTTTTTAGGTTACGACAGGGAGTCCCGCCGTTCCTCGTTCCACACGCCCCGCCGCCACTCACCATTGCCGTTTTCCTCGCTCTATAATCCAACCTCGCCTCCTCCGTCAGCCCACCCCTCCTTGCCGACACTACCGCACGGTACCCAACACTTATATTCTGACGATCATCTTGCGGTTGCTTGCTTCGAATATCGGAAATTTCAACTATTAGAGTGTTCGACGCCCCCCCCTTGTGCACCCGCTTCGGCCATTCTAGCCACCCTCGGGACTTATCCTTATCGCAGGGGCCGCTACAACGCGTACGAGGTCTCGTGTCCTACAGTCCTCCACGCGTTCCGAGAACAAAACTTCGGCCTTTTATATATTTCTCGTCCGTCTGTCGGGTTTATGCGTCTCTATCTTTAGAATACCTGGCAGCTGAACATGGAGCCGCCCCGATGGCCACCAGCGACACGCCAGGCCACAGCGGCTCAACGAGCCAAATTACTCCCGCCAAACCACATCACCACAGACCCCTCGCCAAAGGCAACTGCTAGCCTACAAGATTCTCAGGGCGATGGATGTGTAACCCCCAGCCCCCAGGATGAGAGGGCTTGGGATGGACCGGTCGACCAGGTGAGCCGGGATTCATCGACATTTCAAATCGATCTTGCCGAATGTGTCGAGACGAAGACAGTCACAACCACCACGACCACAAAGAGGTCATATCCGCCTTTATTCGTCCGGCCGCCTCTGCCGCTGGAAAGCCTCGACTTGAAGCAATATCCGCTGGCAAGGAAGGCGACCCCCGAAGCCATCTCAAGCTTCTCCTACGAGGTTAATGGCGAAGTTGTCCACTTCCGCGAGGACCGCAAGCCGTCATCTTCCGTATGCTCCCACCCTCTACCTATCTGATAACCAACCACTGACTCTAATCCTTCAGGGCTCTCCATCTTCGTCCAGACCTCGGCCACCTCACCCACTACAGTCACGGGGACTAGCAAGCTTGAGAGCATACGAAACTCCCGACACTACTAGATCGTCTAGGCGCTTTCAAAATGCAGACGAAAACTCACAATCATATTTATCGAGAAGGTTACCCACAAACCCAAGGTCTCCGGATTCTCTCCTTCGGCTTTCTGGTCTCCCACGCCGCCAATCGAGCGTGGAGCACCCACCCCTGGACGTTAATTGTTCTAGCTTCCCACATCGAATGATATCGTCAAACAGACGCGCCTCGTTTAATCCTGCTCAGTTGTCGACTCCTGATACTGGTCACCGGGAAACAAGTCCGCTCCCAACCCAGCTGACCTCGTCCGTTGACGAGTCTACATTGAATAGCTCTTTCGAGGAGGCCACTAGCCCATCCCTGACTGCTAGTCAGGGTTCTTTCCCCAGCGCCACTGCCACGCCACCTATCGCAGAATCAGATCTCGAACCTTTTGCTCCATTAAATGATGATTCGGCAGGGGCTTCCATAATCCGCTCATCAGTAAGCGCGGGAGGAGCTACCCACGGGGCCAGCTTGCCAAGTCCAAGCCTGTCACCAACTCTGGCTGCGGCGAATCTCCATAACGCCCAGCTGGTAGTTCGAGATGACCCCGAATCACAGGCTTCCGGCAATACACTCCTGTCGGTCACAACAGAGTCTAAGTCGACAATTGAGTCACCAAACCATACTAGCGCGCAACATCAATTAACAGGTGCACCTCCACGGAATGCCATGGATGTGACGTCAATGCTAGAGAACTTCGACTCTATGCCCTCAGAAATGAAGACATTCATGATGTACCAGTTTCTTCGCCGCTGCAATAGAAAGACCCTGCATGTGATTGCAGGGGTTGTCAACCCAGCATTGAAATGCGACTTCCTCGAAGAACTTCCGACGGAGCTGAGCCTTCAGATTTTGAGCTTCCTTGATCACCGAGACCGTTGCCGTGCTGCCCAAGTTTCCAAGCGTTGGAGAGATATTAACGACACGAACGAGGCTGGGTGGAAAGAGCTCATGGAACGAGATCGGTTTGTTCTCCCTGAAGGCGAGGTGGAACGGGCGATCAGAGAAGGCTGGGGCTGGCAAGATCCGTATGGCCCAGATGGCTGCGAGAAGGACCTCAGTCAGCGTCCTGGGTCATCTGACATAGATAGCATTCCAACTGCTACTAGGTCTCACGCTGGTCACTCTGGATCTCTACGAAAGAGGAAGAGGGCGCAGATCAACTATGGACCAGAGAGGTCAAAGAGACGAGCTGTTTCTGCGGAGATAAAAGAGAGGCCACGATACACAAGCCTAACATCAAAATACCACAGCTCAGTTCGCAAATCTGAGGGTCCTAACGCTGCCGCAACTGCTGCGGCTCTAGCAGTACCGGCTCCTGACATTGGACTTCCTAGCTTGCGCAAACTCCACCTTTACAAGTCCCTCTACAGACGCCATTTCATGTTACAACGCAGTTGGATGAGTGGCGGCAAAGTGGCTCCTCGACATGTGGCTTTCCCGGCACATCCACGACACGTCATAACCTGTCTTCAGTTTGACGATGACAAAATCATCACCGGCAGCGACGACACGTTTATCCACATATACGACACAAAAACGGGTGCCCTTCGAAAGAGATTGACTGGACACGATGGCGGAGTATGGGCGTTGCAGTATGAAGGCAACGTTCTCGTCTCGGGATCAACTGATAGGTCGGTTCGCGTCTGGGATATCGAAAAGGGCTTGTGCACCCAAATATTTCACGGACACACATCAACTGTTCGATGTCTCCAAATTTTGATGCCTCTGGACACCGGAAGGGTCTATAATGACAGGCCAGTCATGGTTCCAGAGAAGCCCTTGATTATTACAGGTTCGCGCGATGCACAGTTGCGAGTATGGAAATTACCCGAACAGGGGTCTAAGAAATATCTCGCAGCTGGCCCTCCCGCCAACGATTCAGACTGCCCATACTACGTCCGTACTCTTCAAGGCCACACCAGTTCAGTACGTGCTATAGCTGCTCATGAAGACACTCTTGTGAGTGGAAGCTACGATTCGTCAGTTAGGGTTTGGAAAATCTCCACTGGAGAGAGCGTACACCAGCTTCGCGGCCATATCCAGAAAGTCTACAGTGTTGTTCTCGATCATAAGCGTAAGCGCTGCATCAGCGGCTCTATGGATAACACGGTAAAAATCTGGTCGCTGGAGACTGGGATGTGCCTCTTCACTCTGGATGGCCACTCTTCCTTAGTGGGTCTACTAGACCTGAAAGATGAACGCTTAGTCTCAGCTGCAGCAGATTCTACGCTGAGAATCTGGGATCCGGAGAATGGGCAGTGCAAGAACACACTTACCGCCCATACGGGTGCCATCACCTGTTTCCAGCATGATGGCAACAAGGTGGTGTCTGGGTCAGATCGCACGTTGAAGATGTGGAACGTCAAGACTGGAGAGTGCATTCAAGACCTCCTAACGGATCTAAGCGGAGTCTGGCAGGTTAAGTTCGACGAGAGGAGATGTGTCGCAGCTGTACAGAGAGAAGGATTCACGTTTATAGAGGTATGCATTTTTCATCGCATGTAAGTCGCATCAGCACTAACTATCCGACAGATACTTGACTTCGGCGCCTCGCGAGACGGGGTACCAGCCGAAGAACGCAACAACAGGATCTTGTTGCAACCATCGGAGTACGACAGGATAACGGAAGACGATGAGGTAGTGGCGTAGAAACTTATCATCATCACCATCATCATAACGACTATCATAACCATCATCATCATCATCATCATCAAGCAGCACACAGGCACGAATGGAGCATTTTATGTTACGACCGCCTTTGACAGGCGTTTTTTTGCTGGTCCTTGGGTCGGGCAGGCACATGCATGGCAGCGGGGGGTGTTTTTTTTAGCAGGTATGGGATGGCTCTGTCTGTGTAGCTTGTAGCTCCGAAAAATAGCGAGCCTTTGGTCGGAGTTAAGATACCAGAATAGCATGTATAGAATAGCTTGTGCCTATCATGGCTCAAGAGTGTTACTTAGCTCTGTAGATATACTAACTATTCACGATCAGTTATCCTATCTAAGCGAGAGTTATATGAAAGTGACTTGGGATTATCACTATTGTGCATCCTTGTGCGAATGCTTGAGCCTTCTGCGTATTTTATGAGCCTGAGCGTTTTGATTATCCGAATTTGGATATTTGGTGTATCTGCTTCATTGGGACTTGCCGAGTATAGCATGGACGGGGGCATGTCGGTCCGGCCGACGGAAATTTCCGCGGCGCCAGTCGCACAACTCTTCTAGATCTTTCCTTACAAAAGGGCGCGAACTTGAACATCCTTCAAAAACAACTTCACTCCCCCCACCAAATCTCCTTCTCTCTTTTCCTCTTGTATCACGATTCTTTGACGATTTTATATGATTTTTATGTCAGCGCCTCTCCTTGCTTTATAGGTATGTCTTTTGTCCCTTACAATCGCTTTCGCTGTGGACAATACTTCCACAGTTCGCGTTTTTCTCTTGTCTCTTCCCGGGAATGTTATGACGATACATCAGCTGGCACCAGTCATAGAGCGAACTTGTACTCTTTTCATTGATGACAATGCTTTGGCTTCGGCCTCCTTCTGAACCCATTCTCAAACCTCACAGCTCAATCTTTTTGCTCACTGTCCTTGTCGGAACGTCTGCTAACTCGAGTCTGCAGTGAAACCATACATAATCCCTTCCCCGTAAAAACAGACAGAACTCACCACCACAGCCGCCGCAATGGTGCTTCACAACCCCAACAACTGGCACTGGGTGAACAAGAACGCCGCTGGCTGGACGAAGCAGTGGCTCGAGGAGAACCTGGCCGATGTGCAGGCCTCGGCAGGCGGCGTGAGCGCCAAGATAGATAAACTGACGAGCATGGACGGAGATGTCGACGTGAACCAGCGCAAGGGCAAGGTCATTACCATCTTCGATGTGAAGCTGGTCTTAGAGTATTCCGGTTAGTTAGCTATATACCATAATTGCACAAAACCGTTTGACTGATCTGATTTTGTCTCGCAAAGGGAAAACCGCCGATGATGAAGCTGTCAGCGGCAACATCACCATCCCCGAGGTCGCCCATGACACCGAGGAGGACGAGTATGTCGTATGTCCTCCCCTACCCTCCCATCCCCATAGTCCATCCCGTTAATCCCTCCCCTCCCAGTTCGACATCGACATTTTCTCCGAATCCTCCTCCAAGCAGCCCGTAAAGGACCTGGTCCGTTCCACCCTCGTCCCCCAACTGCGTAGCATCTTCGCCAAGTTGGGCCCGGCCCTCGTTAGCGAGCATGGAAAGGACATCCAGCACGCCCCCTCCGACAACCCCTCCTCCGGCTGGCGCACACCCACTCACCTCCAGCCCGCCGAATCCGCCGCGGCTGCCGCCCCAACCACGGCCTCCAACAAGTCCTCCAACGTCAACACCACCACAGTGACCGCTAGCGAGGAGTTCCGCACCACGGCCGCAGAGCTCTACGCCACCTTCACTGACCCCGCGCGCATTGCTGCGTTTACGCGTGCGCAGCCGAAGAAATTCGAGGGCGCGAAGGTGGGCGGCAAGTTTGAGATCTTTGGCGGGAATGTGAGTGGTGCGTATGAGGTGCTTGAGGAGCCGAGGAGGATCGTGCAGAGCTGGAGGCTGGATCAGTGGCCTGCGGGACACTATTCTACGCTTGAGCTAGTGTTTGATCAGAATGATGTGGATGGAGTTACGGTGATGAGGGTGGAGTGGAAGGGGGTCCCGGTTGGACAGGAGGAGGTGACGAGGAGGAACTGGAATGAGTATTATGTGAGGAGTATTAAGACGACGTTTGGGTGAGTGCTTCGAAAACTTCTGATGGCGGCGAAGATGGGAACAAGCTAACAACTTTTGCAGATTCGGAACTATCCTGTAATGGGTGACTTGGATGAGGCACCGGATAGGGGATGGACTACGTGTGGGGAAGGCACTATAGATGAGCCTCCATGCTCGATAAGAAGCAGAATACATGGTCTGAAGATACTCTAGCAATAGACAGAATACAACATCCCAGAATCATCCCCTACTTTAAGGCGCCTCTGCCGTTACACCCAGAGTGGGTAATGCCTCTATGCACATGTAGCCACCTCCGAGCCGTTTCTTCTTGCCCGTATATTCGTGCCTTGCCGCTATGGAGCTGCGTGGATTACCCCCCCCCACGAGTCGATAGTGTTGGACCCATCCCAACGGCAGCGTCTAACGATTCATGAGCGGGTTCGAAAGTATCGTGTGATGGGAATGTTTGCCACCAAGAGCTAGCACAGCTGAAATTCAGTACGCGAGTGGGGTGCGCAGTGGAGTGCCGCATGTTGCAATTTGGCCCATCCGGCGACACCATCTTACCCTCTCCCTTGACCCTTAACTCGGCGTTGCAAAATATTTACACATTATTGATCAGTTTGAAAGACAACTCACGTAAAATATTACGTCGTTGTTGGTTGGTTTTTTTTGCCTTTTCTGACCCATTGACCGACCCGAATACTCGGCTATTTTTCCCATAGGTGATGATATATATTTTGAGCTAGCGACCCGTGTCTCACAGGACCCTGTAATCGACCTGTTGCGGGAAAGGCCGATCGTGCATTGGGTGCATAGAGGCTCTTGGCGTTGGGCCCGTAATTATAAGACGTGAGGTCTCACTTTAGTTTTTATTTGAAGTAGAGTGGCGATGCTGAGATGCGAGTGACAGTTTGAAGAGGGGCATGGAAAGGGGGTGGCGACGAGAAAGGGGTGATTGGGGGCGGAAGGTTAACTGAGTGGGAAATGGGCAGAACTAGAGGGGATTGAAGTTATTGATACCGAAGCGTCAAAGTAGAGCGTATAGAGGCAGTGCGGCGAGGCAGCATTACAAGAAAGCTAGTCATACGATCAGTATAGCGTGTGCTACGATTGAAACCCTAGGTTGCATTCATGGCATCATTCTAGGGTATATTTTAGTAAACTATGTTGTTAAATCCCAGGCACATTCTCCCACGTACACAGTCTACCTTCGAGACAATATCAGCAGTTTTAGGTTTTGATATTTTGCTATCCTATATAGCCAGCTTTTATTCCATATATCCGTATCTAGTACAAGCAATACACTCCAGACGCTATGTCTATAACATTAAACTCCTTTATTCCAGGATATATCCCATTTCAGCTCTCACGGTCGCGACTGCTCCACCTTCTGTGAAATCTGTGTCGACTGTGTAATCCTCCCCGTGTTACTCACCAGACTCTGCTCACTACCAGAACTACTCTTTGGCATATCATCCAGACCATCGCCCCGGCTCGTTATAACAGTAGTGGTAACCCCGTCCCTCGCGTGCACAGGCTTCAACGGCACAGCTCCAGACCACTCTCCTCCTGTGTTTGAGATTTTGCCGAAGTTTCGGCTGGATGAGGCGCCGGGGAAGCTGCGGCCGCCTGAGCTGTACTCGCCAATGATGCGTGGGAGATAGCGTCTGGCGATGGGTTTGAATGAGGGTATTGAGGCGGCGAGAATTCCGACATTGGTCTCGATGACGGACCAGTACATGGGCGGTCCGATGGCCCAGGTAGGATCTTTGGATACTAACATGGAGGGAACGAATGTCATCCGGACAATGGAGGAAATGCAAGCGCTATGTTTGGTTAGTTACAAGGTCTCAAGGTCTGAAGGGGTAATAGATAGTTGTGTGAACGAGAAATGGTGGGAAGACATACAAAAATCCCAAGCTAAACATGACACCAACAGCAATCTTCTGTTTTACTGGCGTCTGCAGGTTCAATATCATGCGAATTGGGAGCGCATATGTGATCAGGTCCGTGGCGATATTCAATGCCGCATTCGAAAGATAAAAGGCGTTGATATTAACACATTTTGGCGTCGGAGTCATTGCCGGCTCCCAGGCGCCTCTCACTGGGCTGCATTGAAAGATGCAGGTAAGAACAAAGGAAGTCCCCTGGCAAGCAATGACTCCCATCATGATAATAGACATGCGGCGAAGGGTTTCGTCACCGAGCCTCATATATAGCGCGAGTACGGAGAGCTTAATGAAGCAAAGCGTAGCGTTGTAAAAGATCGAGGAGAAATAGACGATCTAAAATGGTGAGTTATTTGCAGTAAAAGGGTAGCGGATGGACAAACCTTGAGGTAAGTTGAGAGGTTCTCTGGCCCTTTTGCCATAACTACGTCGAAGTGAGATCCTAGACCATGGTTGACGGCTACAGAATGTCAGTGGTGTCTTCTATATGGGCCATATCATGTCACAAACCTAATATTGTCATGGCGATGAATGCCCAAGATAGTATCTGCATACTGTCAGCTCATGATCATGTTACATGCTAGTCCTCTATGGCATTCTATTCTGGTTGAGCTTACTGCAGCGACCACCATTAACACTGGAGAGGCAATCGTCAGTCATGAAATATCAGATGTAGTGGCGTAACTTACTGTCGTCAAGCCCGGTGCTGCGCACGATATAAACTCTCGAAAACAGGCGCGCAGATATAACTATGGCCGTGATAACAGCAAAGACAATACTGATAGCCGTCGCCGTAGGGCCCTGGGAGGCGTAGTCCATGGCCATGATACCGAGTTAATGAGGTCGCCTAGCAAATGTTGTCGATGTACTGGAGGTGACTGGAATGATGTCGATTTGTTTGTTCAGGCTAAAGCCTCCTGTCTATTTGATATAAGTTCTCAATTTCAGGGGTTTTCATTGCCGTGGCGGAGAGTCCCAACTGCATATAAACATCAAAACAGAGACGAATTCATACTCACACCTCGCCTCCGTCGTACCGGTATCTGGAGATCGTTGTCCAAACGGGAATCAGAGACACAATATTTCTGACAGACATCCTGCGAATGTGACACTCCTTGCAACGACCTCGACGCAAAAAAGAACATGGTGGGGATACGGAATAGAATCCGTATCAACTCGCCAGGGAATACGGCTACATGGTGGGGAATGTCCTGCCAGCCTCATTGGGGCTTGTTGCCGAATAAGAGTGCTGCCAGTACGATGAAAGCTAAGAACAGTGGGTTTCTGAATTGAAGGCGGAAATGAGCTGCACAAGAGATGCATCCCACCTACATGGATGTTAGCCGCCCCGCAGGTGGCACTCCCGAACCAAGTCCCGAACACAAAGTGAAACGGGCCAACAACATCTTCCCTTGTTGATCGGGCAAACCCGCTCCACTAAATATTTATTTGAGGGTGCATTATGGAATGGCGGTGGAGAATGTATGGGCGAGACATGGATTATATAAGGGGGGTTGCATAGAAAAAGAACCCCGATTAACTCCATACCCTAGTGATATTGGCATTGAATTGGGCCATGCCGTCCATAGTAAAATTCTTAAGAGTCGTATATCGCATGTGCAACCAGCGGATCGACCACACACTACCATAAACACACCCACCCCGTAACCCCTTGCCTCTCCTGCATATCTTTCCCCTGGGGCGGCCACGACAACAGGTTGATGGTTGGCCCTCTAGTGGATGCATATCGTTTCAATATTACTTTTACTTTCGATAATACCAATGGGAAAGCACGAGATGACACCTACCCAGCTCGCCACTACGCCTCTCCCAGAGCCTGCTAAGGCCCTGGGCCTAACCTCGGCAACCTAGAGGGTACCCATTAGACCTCACCCTTTTAGCGACAGCTTACGCTAACCGCGGAAACGGGTGTTGCCCGCCCGCATGGGCTAGCTCTTAAGTGACTAGCACGCCACTAAATCAACTTAATGTTCAAACTACCGAACAATATGGGACGCGACCTAAAGGTCCATGAATACATGGCACCAAGTGACATTAATCGCATATATATTTTTATTGTCAACATGCTTATGGCTTATAGTACGATGTAAATAATGACACCCAAAAATTGTTTCTTAATCTGTAATGGTTGTACGCATTAATCGTTCATCAATCACCCTTTATTTCTTGAACATACCGCTTAGTTGACGTTACACTGGTGCAGCACGTTGTGAGATCTGCATCCACATATCCTTCCAATAGCCAACCCCGCCCTTAATTACGAACGTTGCACCCTGACCCCCTTGTGACTGCAACTCCAGACGGAATTTGCGGAAGAACTATTGACAAGATCAGCATCCTTCCATAATACGGATATTAAGAGACAAACCTGCAACGGTGCTTTGTACAGCTCCATGAGCGCAATATCCTTCCCCAGGCATGACCTAGGTCCGTACCCGAACACCATGCTGTACTTGTCAAAAACCTTTGCGTTCTCCGCATCAAGCCATCTTTCCGGCTTAAACTCCATTGCGTCTTCTCCGTAAATCTTGGTATCCCGATGCACCAGCCAGGGATTACATGTAACCTCGACCTCTCCGGGAATAAACTGGCCCTCGATTTCGTAACCACCCTTAGGAGACATTCGAGGGAATATGTTCGGCGCAGAGGGGCAAAGTCGCATGGTTTCTTTGACGCAAGCACTGTAGTATGGGCAATGCTCAATAACCTCGGCATATTGCGGGTATTCTGATAGATGTCCAGCGCGAGTAGCATTATCAAGCTCATCCATCAATTTCTCGTAGGCATCCTCGTTTGCTGTAATGTAGTGAATCATTGCTTGGAAGGCGGTACCAGTGGTATCTGCGCCAGCAAGGAGAACAAGTAAAACTTCTGCCTTAACATACTCGACATCAAGGGGTTTGCCGTTGTCATCACGGGCATCGAGCATGCTTCAATTGATGTCAGACTTATTCTTTTCCTTGCGGGTGTGATCAACATACGTTTGTAAAAGGTCAATTCTTCCGCCTGTGGTTCCCTTCTCCATGTCCTTGATGCGCTGGTTAAGAAGCTTGTCACGGAATCGCATCAACGACCCGATACCAGATTCCTGCTCTGGGCTTGCCACCAGGTACTTGTTCATAAAAGTTGACTTGATCCAGGAGGTGAATGGATGTAGACGGCACATCAATCCAAAAGCTGGGAGACCATCGTGGAACCCTTTGATCAGGCCTCCAACGTCTTCGCCCGTCTCGATAAAACCAAAAGGGGCTCCGAATCCAATCTCAGAGATAATATCATACGCCATATAACTAGAAGTAAAATATTAATTATTTGTAGTTTTGGAATGCAGGGTGCCAATTCTACTTACACCGCCCAGGCGGAGAAATCGAATTTCTGGCCCGTCTTCGCGAAGTCGTTCAGCTTGTGAGTCCAGTCTTCGATTCTCATATCAATCAGCGGCTCCATCTTTTTAATGCTGCTGAAGCTATACTTTGAGGTCTTTTATCAGCAAACCGCAGCTTCCAAAAAATGCGGGGAAATTATACCGGGCCAGCAATTAACTTCCTGAACTGCGCATGTGTCTTCCAGCTTTGCATATTGAATACAGATTCGGTCTCTCCAAAGCTTCCACTGATATAATGTTTCGTCTTATCGGCTTGTCTGTGATAGATTGTTGGCAGGGCGGGCGCAGAGCTGACCAGCAGCAAGGTGGGGGTAATTCGAATGATAGGTCCTATTGTCGCACAACATATCAACCCTCCTGCAATGCGCATTTTAAAGTCACGGATATTTGCATACCATATTTTTTGTGTAACTCGTGTTCGACGTATGGCTCATCCTCCTTGATGTTGTGGTAGGCAATCCATAGTCTCGTCACACTCGCCCAGAACGGACCGGGGAATTTCGACAGAGGATGGAAGAAGCGGTAGTATACAATCTGATACAGCGCGCGCGCTATCAAATATACGACAAACCCAAGACTAACATTGCCAAAGGTGGCGTTCGAGTGCAAATCGAGCAGAATATTAGCCATCGTCGCAACACGTCGAACTCGTGAGCCTCATGTACGTATACAATCATGTCAATTTGTGCGGAGTTCTTCTTTGAGGTACTGCATAGGGAAGACACAGCGCATAGCTGAGTAATCCAGAATAATTCCACGTGTGCTTGGCTCCAGCTTTGGTGTGGTGCTGCACTCGGTGCCGGCGAAAGTGTTTCGCAAACCTGAAATCAACACCATATCTTCCAATTACGTACTCGCACCGCCGCAATTTACAAACATTCCCTGAACATAGCGAAGAGCTTGCACCACAATTACTCTTTGGGGAAAAGACAATACCCCCTCCTCTCTACCCCACTTCATACGGATAACTGTTGGTTTGTGTGGCTGTTGTGGTCCAGCTCGTTCTCGTCGCCCGTGTCTCCACTATATCATAACCCCCTGTCCTGTCAGTGCATATAGCTTGCTGAACAAGTTTATTAGTGTGCAGTCATAGCGTCCGAGCCCTGCCAGTCTTGATTTACCACCGGAGATAAACGTCACCATATTTCGTATTATATTATAGTTTATTTATGTATAAAATTATACACTGTTTAGGGGCCTGTAAATGTTTGAAAGTGGTGCAAGAACGTAGGGTATTAAATTATCATATCAGCATGGGAGCTTTCGCTATAGGAGGGGTCCCGCTGTACTACTTCTTAGAGTGGGTTCTTGGACAATTCTTAAGGTGGAGCGCTAGTGCGCCTAAGTAAAGCCCCTTATTCATGGGCCCGGCCCGCGGGAGTTGCACCCCTGTCCCGTGCGCAAGGATATTTTTCGAACAGGATCAATTCTTCAGCGTCAACGATAGACTGCCATCGGTGCAACCTCCATGAATAGCAAAGATTGCTGAGATAGTTCAGAATGTTTCCACCACCCATATCGATCGTTCTATCTGTTGATTCGTCTGCCGTTACGTACATTCCCCAGTGTCTCGGGAGCAATGTCTTGCACGTGTACTGTCCCTGGTTGATTGTGCAAAAGATGTTATGAAGCTCTACCCTTGCGCCTTTTTATCTCCTTATGTCGGATTTCAGGTGCCCCTCGGGAACTAGTCAGCGTCGGCACCATCATATTTCTTGTGCACTTCGGTTTTCGGGGTATACCTTCGTGCTCCAACCTTTCTGTCACCTATCACTCGGTGTGGGTATAGACCAAAAAAGCAACAAAAACAGACTTCAAGATGGTGCTCAAAGGTAATGCGCTGTACAAGAGAGCCCTCATTGGAGGAAGCTTGGGCTTTGTGACCTTCGGCTGGGATGCCGGAGTTTTAGGTGGTGTGTTGTTGACGGACGAGTTCCAGAGTGCTATGGGAGTAAGTTTGCATTTATTTGGTGCTTCTGACCAATTGACAGCTAACTTCTCGACTATAGTTTCCCGACACGAATACAATTTCTATGATAACGTCCATCTTCTTGTTGGCATCATGGCTTGGTTGTATGATAATTTCTGTCTTTGGGATGAGGTTGGGGAGAAGGACCTGGATCATATATGGCTGTTTAGTCCAGGTCGTTGGCACAATCATTTCAGCAACCGCGTATAGCTCTGGTCAGATGATTGCAGGCAGAACTCTGATTGTTTGTGGCTCAGATTTAATCCAATCCCAAGCTATGCTAACCTGAACATAGGGTGTTGGCAATGGTTTCTTGACGTCGATGATTCCCATCTATGTCGCCGAGATGGCTGTCGCTGTCAATAAGCGTGGACAAGGAGTCAACATGATGATTGCAGCTGCCAGTCTCGGAACGGCATTGGCATATTGGGTGTAAGTTTGCCTACGTACTTCGTTTTAACATTTTCTGACAAATTTAGTGATTTTGGCATGGTCTTCGCATCCACCCAAGCCGTCTGGAGATTCCCTGTCGCATTCCAAGTAGTGTGGGCTTTTGCCACTGTTGGAGTCTTTTACCCTATGCCTGGTGAGAACGGCTCTTTTATGATGTAGACTTGCAAACTAACGTGTGTAGACACTCCACGTTGGTTGTATGCCAAAGATCGTACCACCGACGCCGACGCTATTCTTATACGCCTCTATGACAAGGACATTACGGAAGGCGTCGTTCAAGAAGCGAAACAGGACATCCACGCCTCCCTTGAGCTTGAAAGGACTGAGTCCGCATCCCTGCGCATCAAGGACTTCTTCTGGGACACTTCAGCTATGCAAACCGCCCGTCGTATCCGCACCGGCATGATCTTGATTGGTGTCGCATACTTAATGGGTATTGACATGATCTTCTACTACACCTCGACCATCTTCCAGGTGTACATTGGGCTCAGCCCATTGACTGCCTCTGGGCTTGCCGCCGCTGCAACTACCGTCTTAGCTATCACGAATTACATCGGTTCATACCATATGGAGAAGCTAGGACGCCGAACATGGCTCATCGGCGGTGCCGTCGGCCAGTCAATTTTCATGCTCGTCTTCACAGTTCTCCTCTCTCAACCTTCCAGCAGCCAGATTGGAGCCGCTGCAGCTGCCATGCTGTTCGGCTGGATTGCTGTTTTCGGTCCTACATGGGGTCCTGTGACCGTATGCCTCCTGCACAATCCTCCATCTCACTTTCATGGAGAATGGAATGAACTGACATTTCTCTTAGTATGTGTATTCCACTGAGATTATGCCACTCAGATATCGCCATATTGGCTTCTCTCTCAGTGTCTCCTGCCAGTGGATCGCTGCCTTCTTGACCGTTTACGCTGGTCCAATTGCCATCGCCGACACCAATGTTGGATGGAAGACTTGGATCTGGTTCTTGGTCTTCAACTTCATTGCCATTCCATATGGTAAGTCTCGTGCATCTCTTAGCATACAAATTACCCTTCCAACTCTTCCCATCTTTCATCCAGATGGTTCTTACACGGCACTAATATTTGACTACAGTGTATTTCTGCTGCCCTGAAACCCGCGGACACTCACTCGAGCAGATCGATCTCTTGTTCATCTCCGACAGTCTCAAAGATACCGACCTGGCCCAGACTCTTGCGCACAACCGTCCAGTTACGGGTGATGTCGAGACTGCCGCGAAGGCGCAGAATATCGGTGCGGCGGGAGATGCCCCTCCGGCCTATAAGGCACCGGGTTCCAACAGTGCTCCCGGCACTGAAAAGGGTTCACTCTAGAGGAGTTATCAGGGGTTGTTTGGAGACATAGGGCGCTGAAAAGTGCTTATGACTTTAATAAATATCAAGCGAGTCGTCGTCCGATAATGCTAGGCGGCTAAGTAATCTAGACGGAGAGACGGGTTATCTATAGGATTGGAACTTTCAGTTAGATTCAGTCGACATAATGAAACTTTTTTCCAACTTCTAGTTGAACTTAGTTTGTAATAATAATAAACTTCTCTTCACTTCGGTGACTACTGGGATAGAAGTGTGATATTTTCTCATTTATGAAAAATATAAACATATGCGCTCCTCACCACCCAGCGTGGCGATAATCACACCACAGATTTTTGAAGATGTCGTCATTTAAAAATCGAATTGAGTATCGGCATATTATAAGAAGCTATCCCTCGTTGGGCTTTGGGGCGTTTTGCTCCGCTCTTCTTCATCTCACTAATCCTCACCAACCCTCACTCTGGCGCACCAGATCAAGAACCCCCACATAGCACAGTATATAGAACAGTGCATAGAATCGATTAAATTACTACAATCCACCCTCTAAGTGATCGTACTGATCCACTCATTAGTCATAGAGTCACTGCCAGTGATCGTATCCTATTTGCGCCCTTTCACTTAAATCGGTCGTGGGCTTTCACAAAATTCAAAATATCGGGTCGTTACAATCATTCGTGGGGTGAAGGTAATGAACGCCCGTATCGTCAGCTCTAAAAAATAGTCATATGTCAAAAAGCGGACTTAGGCGTTTGTTCAACAGGTACACTACCACCCCCAGCGGCGGCACGGGCCGAAGACCCCACTATTGATAGATCGACATAGCGCTCAGCCTCGTGAAGATAGCGATGCTGCTCGCTTATGTGGTCCCCTCCAGGTGCAATCAACCCTTCGTCCACCTGCTAGTCACCTGCCCATCAAAGGGTTAGCAAAGCTGTTCTCGATGACAACCCCCTGAAACAAAATGGCTTTCAGAAAGAAAGACACCATCTTCCGCGTCACTGGTCTCCCAGCCTCGCAGTCTGACGAAGAGCTCAAGGAAGCCTTAAAGGCTATCATAGACGAGAACGTAGCGGCAGAGGAACAGTCGATGTTAACCTTCAGTGTAGCTATTGTGCCCTCCTGCTACGAGAGTGAGGAGAAAGCAGCTCTGGTCGAGTTCTATGGCGGTGTGCCTGGATTCCTGCCCAAGCAAACGGCTTCCCCGATAGATGACTGGCAGGCCGAGATGGACGACACAGACATTAGTTTCGATCAACACTTCTTTGGGTTTACCCAAATGTATGCGCCAAAGCCGAACTCACCGGTTACTGCTGAGTAGGTATTATTTCTCGCCCAAGGAATATATGCCTAACTTATCGCATAGCATAATCGCTATCACAGGCCTCGACAAGCACGCATATGGCTCGTGGAGAGGAAAGGGAAATCTCGGGCGCATGTGGTTGCGTGACTTCCTCCGCAAGGACATGCCATGCTGCCGCACGATGATCTACGGCTACAACTCAAGGCTGTCAACACATGGCGTCGACACGATCATGGACTATGGCCGAGGGTTGATGGAAGAGCTCAAGAAGGTTAGGAATACGGATGAGGTAAAAGCCATCACAGAATGCGTCTCAACAGCAGTGACGGCCGGCTTACGGTTTTACCCCTCTAGTTAAGAAGGCGCCCGTTGTTCTTCATCGCGTATGACTTTGGTGGTATTATCCTCGCTCACGTAAGTCGTCGCTGCAATGTATATATATAAAGCTAACCAGCAGCACAGTGCCTTGTTAAAGCCGTCCAGGCAGATAAAGATGACCATCCAAATATGGCGTCTCTATATAGAGCTACATACGGCATGCTTCTATTTGGAGTCCCACATAAGGGCCTAGCAGTAGACGATATTCAAAAGATGGTGGCAGCAGAGGCCAGCCACTCACGAACTACTCTATTGGAACAGATTCGAAGTAAATCTGACTTGTTGGCATTTCAACTAGTTGATTTCAAAAATCTCATTCGAGACCGAAAGGTCGTAAGCTTCTTTGAGATGGGCCAGACAAGACAACTCGAATTTGTATGATTTTCGACGCCCAAAACAGCAGTATCAGACTACTAATAGTATGTAACAGGATAGTGAGAATAGACGTTGGAGAAGGACCGGCAAGTTCGTCACGGTGGTAGATGCTGACTCGGCTCTTCTCCAGCTACCGGACTCAATGGAGGACAAGATCCCTCTAAATGCTGACCACTCAACGATGGTCAAGTTTAATCATAGGAACGACCGAGGCTACACTAGTGCGCAAGCTGCCCTTAAACAGTTTGAGCTGGATGCCACTAGCGTGGTTGCAGCTCGATTCTGTAAGTAGTATTCCATTATCGAGGTCAGGCCTTCGCCGTGCTTGCCCTTCGCTAATTTCCAACTGAGTATAGTGCAGCCAGGGCTTGAGCCTTCCTTGATGGTTCCATACCAAAGAGACAGCGCATTCACCGACCGAGAGAATGCTGTCATGAAAATAAGAGACAAAATCAAGCACTCAGTATTGCAGAACCACAGTCGAGGTGCTCTCGTTGGTCTAGGCAGCTTGGATAAGGACGTGTAAATGTTCTTGTCAGGTGGCCCCGGTTCATGCTTCAGAAAGTTTCAATTCTTATCAAATTTTCGTACAAGTATGAGAGTCTGTACCCCAAACCTGGGTGTTTATGTACATGCGATCAACGCCACTCTGTCTAAACAGGCCTGTACGAATATTACTAAAAGGATTGAGCTACCTGCCCGGGATGACGTGAAGGTTGACATCCTTTGCTTTTGTATAACTAGCTCCGTGACGAGTTAAGGCCTAGAGTACGAAGCAGCCGGAGCAGCAAGTCGAGGAGAATCCGTTTAAGGCTTGGTTCAGCCGGCAACGAGGAAGTAGCCGCATTAGCCACCTCGGGTCAGTATTAGAGAGCCACGGTAACACAAGGGGGAGACTCAACGCACCGGTGAGCCGGGGAGGGATATCAGATGTTGTTGGGGTAGAACACGCATGCACACTTACATGCTTATCCAACCTAGCTGCCTCTTAATCAAGTTAAAGGCAGTGGAAAGACGCCGGAGACATTGCCATGCGGGCAACGGAGACGATGGATAGGCTGTTTCGGCGTTAACACCCACAACTCGGTCAGGCCCACACCAGCGCCAACACAGGCCAGGTCAAAAGGCGGAAGTGGAAATTAATCATACTGAAATTAGACTGGCCACTGTTCCCAGCATATATATATGCAGGCAGGCCGGAATAGCGCAATCCGGGGGTTCAGTGATGCAGTTTTAAGAGTATAGGATGGGCTGGCGTTGTATGGAATTATTGGGGGTGCGATTATGATTATTTTAAGTGTAATATCATAGTTTGCTCCATATATGACTATTCTTCCCCTAACTTAATATTTAAAAAATGGAATATGTCGTCAGCTCGAGAAGATACATGAATATTTACAGCAACTGCTCCTATCCGTCAAGTCTTTTATGTTCTCTCGATTCCAACCACCCAGTATTCTCTAGCAATCCCGACAAAACTCCTTCAAAATTGGGAGCCAAATGAAAAAGGTCAAGGGGCGCATGCTAACCTCTATAAACCAACCCAAAAGATGATGATTGACGCTGGAGTGTTTATCATATACTACTATCATATACTATAATATCATCCTTAGAATCATCAGGTCCATAACACCCATATCTTCTATCTTCCAAACTCAGCATGTTATCCCTACCAGCAAGAACATCGTCACTCCAATAGACCAGTGATTGGGGTAGTTTTAAGGTTTGAGATCTTTGATATAGTCCGTGCGCAAATGCAACCTTGGTGGTGATCTGATAAGTGACGAGTCATATCCGAAGCCGTTAGAGGGACTATTGGCATATAAAAACGATGTGTCGCATAGCCGGGCTCATTGTTATGAGTCTAATATAAGTTACAATAATTCTATCTACCATAGCCACGCTGTGCCATCGTCACATAGTACACTATTGATCAGAGGGCAGTTGTACAAGGGCGGAGGAGCGCCTGGCCGCTTCAGACCCGACCAGGCGCTTCAGGAGGAATCTGGCGTTTAGCAAGAAACTAGACGGTTTACAAGTGGCCAGGCGGATTCAAGTGACCGGTAAATTGATTGACTATTCCGAAAAATGAGCCCATATAGTCCCAGTAGAAGTTATCGTGTCCGTCGTCGTCGTCGTCGTCGTCAACTGCTGTCCTATTATAACCCAACCACCCAGGCTTGGTATCTTACCATGCACAGTCTAGATGTCGAGGGTAGCAGCAGACACTCTAGTCTAGGACGGCGACGATGCATGCCAGTTTATGGTGTCAGTTAGTGCGTCGCTGTTGTCAACGAGGATGTTCCAGTATCTGAGCTCTCCATGAAAGGGGGTGAACAGCTCAGCTTCTCAACTATCATTAACAGACAAGATGTTACCAAGATCAGGCCAGCCCCCTTCAATAATCTCAAATATCACCTGCACTTCATCTACGTCAAACTCATCATCGCCATCAAGAACAGTATCATCTGAAACCATCGTTGACCGAGCGACGTATTCCTTAATCTCCAAGATTGCGTCAAGCTTCTCAATCTCTCGGGCCGAAGTAAAACGGGCCGTGGGGGAGATCAAAATGTAATTATATTCGGATGCTATAAAAAGAGTCCCTGGCTATAATCGGGCCGAACCTCGGGGCGCGATATAGAGTGTATATCGCCGATGCTGCGTAGTAATAGTCGTTGTTGTTTTTGATAGAAATGCGATGAGGCTTCAGCGATCCGTTTGATAACCTGACTTAGTCGAGGCTTTGGAGTCTCGAACGAAAGTAAAGATGGGTAATAAATGCAAACTTCATGTGAGAATACAATAAGACCATTTAGAGCAGTTCTAGGTTTCTGTTATTGACAAACCGTACTCTCTGTAAATTAACCCAGCCATGCCGTACGCACGAACAAGCGTATGGTCGCAGTATCACACGAGAATAGGAAGTTAGTCCACTCTAGTGCCACACTCGTACTCCTCACCTCAAGATGCACCCCCAACAACAGCCACAGCACAACCACAGCACAGCCACACCGTCCAATATCAACCCGCCACCGCGATTCACATGAAAAAAACCAAGCCCTTCTCAAAAAAAGCGAAACCAAACCAAAAACAACCCCAATCAAACAACTATGCAAGCCCAAAGTTTCACTAAACCTTTGCTGAAAGATGGGCGGGGGAGGGGGAAAGCATGCGGGAAAAGGCAACGTAAACAGGTATCCATGACACCATTGAGGGGAAAATGAAAAGGGTAAAAATAGGACACAGACGAGGCTGTACCTGCGCCAGAGTGTAAGGAAGAGAATAACATCTACTACCCAGCGGGCTGCGGCTAAGAAGTTTCATCATGGCTACTCACATACCGCCATCCGCAAGCATTACCATCTCGAGTCTCCGACCCCGCGCTTCACAAGCCACAACAAGCCACAACGAGCCGCCCTCGGGGAGCGTGTCATGCCGAGAAGGTCCGTTTTCGGCAGCTTTTGGGGGCGGGGATTTTGCGTTTTGCGTTTTGACGTTTTGACGTTTTGTGTAGATGAAGACAGGTAAGAGGAATGGTGGGTTACAAAAAAAAATACGCAAGGGAGAGCGTAAACTGGTCATGGGCAGGGAAAGGGGTAGATGTCGCAGCCAGGGCCTCGGTTTGGGAAAAGGGGGTATGAGGAGTAGAAGAAGAGAAAGATTTTTTGTTGGTCAGGTCAGTCAAGTATAACTCCCTTCCTACGCACAATATCGGAGATACACTCTACTTATGAATAACCATCCCCATCCCCATCTTTTGATCTCCCTTCTCGGATCCCCTTTCTCGGATCCCCCCATCATTCCCTCTCGCCGATCCCCCCCTGCCGCCCCGTATCCACAGCGCCGCATCCTCGCTCTCATCCTCCCTCTGTACCATACTACTATACGACATCATCCGCCACCCACCACGCACAAAACGCACACACCCTCATCTCCGGCCCCGTTCGGTAGTCAAGTCTCGTTACAGTATGACAGCGATGGTGGTTGGGGTACTGTATACGGAAGGCAGGGGGATGGAATGGGAAGTTGCAAGGCAAGGCGAGGCAGGGCAGGGGTTCGGAGGGAAGGGGTGTGGTAATCTCCGTTACGCTGCTGTTGTCGCTGGTGGTGCTCGCCTGCCTGTTTGTGCTGTTTTAGGAGGGATTCTGACGTTGGTGAATATTGGAAGAGGATAACAGTCAGTGGCAGTGGCGACTGAGATTGTGGGGGGTAGGTACTACTACTACTGCTGCTGCTCGTACGAGTTATACAGGTCGGTCTAGAAGTAACAGCCGCCCAGCGACAACGTGTCGCCATCTCGATCCCTGAGGCGCGCTGGTGTGGAGAATGGTTAATAGTTTATGACGGAGGGGAAGACTTGGTATTGATAATTGACAAGCTGTGATGGGATGTTGTTGACTATATCGCCTCTTTTTGTCTCGGAGATGGCGTTTGGTGGGGGATAGTGAGATGGGGAACAGACGCAGATGGAGATGGAGAACACATGCCGTAAGTTATTGTTTGTTGGGAGGGGCCGAGACATGGGTGGAGCACGTGAGAGCGCGCACGCCAGGAGGTCGGTCGGCCGGGAAGTATTTTGTTTTTTTTGGAAGTATTTCTTGGCTGAGTCAGGCATAGAATGCTGGTGGTGCTGAGGTGAGACGATGTCATGTACGGCATGATACAAGCAGCTGAAGAAGATGGGGATGTTAGATGTTGGATGTTGGATGTTTGGATGTGGGATGGGGGAAGGAGGCAAGGTACAGACGGGAGTATACCAGTACGTACACATTCACTTTAACGGAATTGGGTTAAGGGACCGGTGAGGGTGCAGATGGGAAAGGGGTTTAAAGGGGTTTAGTGTCAGGTACGGGTGGCGCTAGAACAAAGGGGGGTTTGTTTCTGTTTGTGTTTGTGTGGTGCGTTCGGGATATGGATGTTCCGGGGGAAAAGGACATGGGATGGGGGATGGAGGAAATGGGAGATTTAGAGGGCTAGACTAGATTGGGGCGGTAATTGCGGTGGGAAGTACCGGTAGAGGAGAGTAGTAGAGCAATACGTATAGTAGAGTACTCTAGAGTGGTATTGAGTACGGAGTCGCTGGAGATGATTTGCGTATGCTGGGGAGGATCTTTGATCTTTGGTGGAGGGGGATCATAGAGGATCACAGAGAGGATCTGTACTGTACTGTACTGTACAGTACTGTTCGGTACATGTGGCAATATACCACCATAGTATAGGTAGATGCACGGTATGGATGTATGGCGACTAACATGGACATGGCATGCACACATCGCATGCACCAGTAAGGAGATTCGATGCACGACTATTCGTGATGCGGTTCGGTGCAGCGAAAAGGAAATGAGGGCAGGGCATGCACAGAAACGAAACATGCAGAGAAACAAAACATATGCTTCGTTTTCTCTGCATATGCAAAGAAACGTAAAAGAAAAGTAAAACACGCAGAAGCAACGTGTACTGTACATTACCGACCCTATCGTATCGTACCGTACCCGCCCGAAGATCAATCCTTCGGTTCTGTTGCACAGCCGCCTACCTGCCTGCCTGTCTGTCTCCTTGTCTGCTTGTCTGCCTGTCTGCCTGTCTCCCTGTCTGTTCATCAGTGAGAGTCGTCGGCGTACGTATGTCTAATTTCTTTAATTTTTCACTTCCTCATTACACGCCGACGATCTCTTCAATTGCTTACCTGTGTTTACCAGCATTTTACCCAGCATTTACCCAGTGTTTTTACATAGTACTCTGTATATCTCCGGTGATAGGTTACCAAAGTTGAAGCAATTCTGCTACTATAACTACTATAGGATAGTATGTAATTTGTGAGAGGCTTGTTGACCATATTAGTCCAGTAATCATCCACTATGGGAAGAATATATGGACCACTACTGGCTCAAATTAGAGTACTATGGTAAATCAGAGAAAACCAGAGCAAATCAGTTCAAGAGACAAGGGGACAGGGGGACAGGGGACAGGGGGACAGGGGACAGGGGACAGGGGACACAAAATCATCCACACATCCACACCTCCCCCCATCCTCCAATCTTCATCACACTAAGCCCAAACTAGTCCAATCTTCCCCCACCATCCCCAATCCAGTCTAGCCTCCCTCACACCTCCGTCATCCCTCAGCCCCGTGATGACAGATAACAGAAAAGATCTGCCCAACGATCGACGCCAGTACTACTTTGATCCCAGACATACCTACCGACTAGAAAGATCCCAGAGAGTAAATCCAGAAGGGATGCTACCTCTGATTTACGTGTGATTCACATACGATTTGCATGTACCTTGCGTAGTGTGTACGGTACTCGACTACTGAAATGTAAGTACGGAGTACTACCGAGTACGCTCGTTACTACTTCAAGTAAGTATCCGCAGCGCATGAATTTGGACCCCTGTTGTTCCCCCCCATCCCCCAAATTTGCAGATGCAGATGCAGGGCTCAGGGCTTGCGGGAGAGGAGGGAGGGAAGAGGGGGTACAATAAAGGTACAAGAGAGGACACACGACCATTCACGTGTGTTTGGGTGTGTTTGGGTATGTTTGCGGTGGCTTACAGTCGCTTATGTGGGCGTTTTGGCTGTTGAATGAGTGGGTTGTGGATGTACCCCAGATGTACCTCTCGTGCTTCTTTCTACTACTCCGTGCATGCACTCGAACCTCCACCGCCCATGCAGCCATGCAGCCATGCACCTACTACTCTAGTACTCTAGTACTCTAGTACTCCAGAATAGACGCAGATCTCGGACTTGTGTTGAGTGAGCGTGAGCGTGGGCGTGTATAGTGATTTATAGTAATATACTGTCTACTCTATACTGGTTATACATACTGACCACCACTCTATTCTTGATTATATTCTCCTTGTGCTATACTGATCTGTAGTACTATTCAGTACTCTAATCTACTCTACTCTACTCTACTTCTCCACCGATCAACACCGCCATCAACACTTCCATCGCCATCTCGACCACCACCACCACGCATAACATGCACCGATCGCGACTCAACTCCGAAACCTCCCTCCACCTCCTCCGTCACCGACTCCTCCACCATAACCGCCACCAACGCCGTTCCTGAACTTGGTCCGCGCTCATCCCGTTCCTCGGAAACTATCTATACGAGTACTACTCTTACCACTATACAACGGCCGGCTCGCTCCCATCAACAACCTCACGCTAGATCCCTTCGCGCCTAGCCCTCCGCGCTCCACCTCCGTGGCCGATCGGCCTGGGAAACTTCAAACCTCACGTCTCACCCTCACCTCTCTCTCACAAGAATCTCAAAAAAAAACCTCACCGCCGCTATCACAATCAATACCTACCGCCGTCCCCGCGCTCCCCATCCGCGGCCATGGGCAGGACCTCGAAATTCTTCTTCCCCGTCCCAGGGCGCCGCACCTCGGTCCTTCCGTCCTCGAAGCCAGAACCAATTCCTACTACAACCTCCTCAAGCAATAACTCACGCCTGCCGCCGCGACAGCAACAACCCCTCTCCAAGGCGCAGCGACTCCTCGGCACAGACAACCTCAATATCGACTCCCCCTCCCGCGACGACGATGGCACATGGCGCTCCTACACACCGTCCTCGACACGCAGTCGTGCGGGTACGAGCCCGAGTCGGATGAGCATTGAGATTGAGTCAATGACGGAGGATGATGGGTTCAGTGCCTCCGAGGGAGGAGGGGCTCCGCCGATACGATTGAACGGAAAAGCATCGTCGACGCTACTCGGCCGCGGGGCAATGATGAGAGGGGACTATGGTGGAGAGGATATGGCGAGTGACCTACCAGATATCAGATCAGAGAGGTCGAATTCAACTCTGCGGTCTTACTATGACCGCGGATCTACACCCCTCGCTGTCTCACAGCAGACCTCGGCCTCGTCGGCGCGAGACCTCGCACTCCGCAAAGGTTATCAACCCGTTGTCTCCAACATGCCCCACAGCCCTCTCGGCATCGACTCCATCGCCGAAGACGATGACGACGAGAACAACAACAACACCAACCGAGATAGAGACAGTTACTTCCCACCCTCCCCCTCCATGCAACCTCCCAAGAAGAAAACCTCCCGCCTCGACCTCACCCGCCTCTTCCACAAAAAATCAAAAGACTCACAATCCCTCCGCCCACCCTCAACCAACTCCCGCGCCCCCTCAGTCGCCTCCGGCATCTCCTCCAACAACGACGCCTACTCCCGCAAACTCAGCAAGAACCCACCTGTCGTGCGCAGGAAATCCTCCGTTGCTTCCCCGCCCGTCGACCGTCTGCGGGATGAGAAGACAGTCCAGTTCCAGAGTGACCACAACGCTACTGATGACTTGTGGGATCACTATGAGCAGCGCGTCTACGCGGATAGGAGTCCCGCGCCTGAAGCCCGTCCTCCAGCAGCGAAGGTGCCGGTCATTGCGCCGCCGCGGCCGAGACAGGAGGCGCCTAATGGGGTGTCATATCCTGATCTGCGTCCGCGAAACGGTGGCGGTGGCGGCAGCAACGATAGAGATGCGACGCCCGCACATGCGCCATGGCGAGCGCGCGATCACCTAGGGGCTGGGGGTAGTGGGGGACAGAATTGGGATGCTACGAGTCGAGTTAGCGATTCGAGTAAGACGACTGGGACGTCTAGGCGGAGCGTATTTTCGAACTCAAATCTACAGCAGAACAGCATTCTCTCCCTCTCCGAATCGTCATCTTCCGACGACGATGAGAGGGACGACAAAGACACCTCCGAAAGCGACGTAATGGGCAATGGCGCCCGTCGCGGAGGAAAGCGCAACACAAACGGCGCCCACAAATCAAACAGCAGCCCAACCTCATCCTCCAAAAAACACTCCTCCTCCAACAAGATGCGCCAAAAACCAAAACCCCTCCGCAACCTAGACGCCTTCCCGCGCCCCGCAAGCTCAACTTCACACCCCTCCCTCGGCACATCCTCCCCGCACCACAGCGACTTCCTCGCCATCCCCTCTCCCATCTCCCCGCACCTCACCGGACCATGGCGATCCTCTGCTTCTTCACCGCCTACTACCGCCATCCCCCCTCCGCCGGGGGGCCCGCCGCCGGGACACCCATTACCGGGTGTCCCGTACGGAGTCAGACGACAGGCCAGCTCGGCGAGTAAGGCGAGTACGCTGCGCAGTGTGAATAGTTCGCGCACAGCGAGCACACTACGCAGTACCGCACCGAGATCTAGGCCGCCGCTTGAGGGGCTGCCGAGCCCGGCTAGTTCTGTGGTTGGCTGGGGTGGTCACGGGAGGGATGGAAGTAATGGGTATTCGAGGGAGAGTGGATATGCGAATGGCAATGGCTACGCTAACGGCATAACACCCCGCCACTCCATCGGCAGCGCGACATCGACGTCCACCCCGACGTCCTCGCGCTCCGCTGACGCGGCGCCCGCGCTGCCGGCGGCAAATTTCATGGCCGTTACGCCGCAGGAGCAGGCGCTGCTTTCGGCGCTGAGGAAGAAGAGGGCGAGGATGAGGGATGAGATTCTAGCGGAGGGGGTGTTGGATATTGGGACTGCTAGTTTGGTAACTATTGGTGGGAAGGGGGGTGGGTTGAGTGCGAATGGAAGTGCGAACGGAAATGGGAATGGGAATTCAGGAGAAACAGGACTCATGCCCAGGAGTAGCATGAGGAGTGGTATGAGCGCCAACTCGGGCGTGAGTTCGAATGGGGAGAGCGTCGTTTTCTGTCTCGACAACAACAACAACACCAGCACCAACGGCAGCAGTGGCGCCATCGCCGGAATGAACGGCGGCCCTGTGACCAACGGCAGCGAGAAGACGAGGAGTGTACGCAGTGGGAGGAGCGAGAGGAGCGAGTTCAGTGGGTATGAGGAGCGGGCTAGACGGGAGCTGGAGAGGGAACGCGAGAGGGAGAGTTTTGTGAGTGCGGTGGGCGTTAAGGGGAGGGCGGGGGTAAGGTTGAGTGCAGTTGGGAGTGTTGGGGGGGAGGGGTTTGGGTGGTGAGTGAAGTGAGGTGAACCGAACCTGGGAGTGGTGAAGGGGGTGTGTATCGATATGGGACTGACTTGACTGACACTGATGTATTTTTTTTTATTCCTCGTCTTTTTGTTTCTAGTTTCTAGTTTTTCGCGCGCAGGGAGGCGGGTGGGTGGAGGAGGTTTCAAAAGGAGGGGGGGTGATGACATACCCACGTCCAGTACATATACTTACTTACTATTTCCTTTGTCTCAGCGGTCGGAAAGGGTGGAGGGGGGTTTTTTGTTCATCCAATTTTTCTCTTTTGGATCTGTTTTTATACTTTTGCCTTTTTTGCGTTGTTGTTATTGCGGTTTTTCTCTGTTTGATGCTTAGATGGGATGTTTTTATGTATAAGGGTTGTGCCGGGGGGGGGGGGGGGGGGGGNTTTTATACATGGGGAAAAGGGAGGATGTAGTATAGCTGTGGGTGTATGTAATATTATGGGTTTACATATTTATTGTTGCGTTTGTGTGGTTAAGAGAAGGGCTGTAATGAGTATGTCGATTATGCAGGTTAGTATAGTTTTAACAGGCTGCGGCGTTCAAGTGAATCAAATCGATTTTCGCTTTCTACCAGACGGCAGATGCAAACACAACTTGGCGATTGTTAGTTTATGATTATTTCTACCAGTGGCGTTGAATTGAAGGCGACGGATCTTGGGTGGTAGAATCCTCCGCCCCATGCTGACGTAGAATCATTAGAATGTTTTGACGCCCCTTTGCAATAGCCGCTTGAAGAGCGCTGCCGTACCGACCTCCCCTATAGTTAACATGAGCCCCTGACTCAAGTAGAAGCTGCACTGTCTCTGGGTCCGCAAAAGCAGCAGCCATCTGAAGCGCACTGCCGAATATGCCGCTATTGATGTTAACATCAGCCCCTGACGCAAGTAGCAGCTGCACCATATCTAGCCTGCCTCTGCAAATAACAGCCGCTTGAAGTGCGCTGCCACTATTCCCGCCCTCGCAGTTAACATCAGCTCCTGACTCAAGCAGCAGCTGTACTATCTCTAGGTTGCCCCTGCTGGCAGCACCCTGAAGCGCGCTTCCGTAAATGCCACTATTGCAGTCAACTTTGGCTCCCAAGGCAAGCAGCAGCTTTATTATCTCTAGCTGCCCAGCACTACTGGTAGCATAAGTAGCAGCTGCATGAAGCGGGCTGCCAATAGGTCCCCTGCCGCAGTTGACATCAGCCCCTGACTTAAGTAACAGTTGCACTATCTCCAAGTGCCCCTCGGCTGCAGCCACGCAAAGCTCGGGGGGACTAGTTCTACCCAGATTATATGCTTCATTTGTCTTGGGAACTGCTCCTGCAGCAATAAGAAGTTGCACAACTGTTAAGTATCCATTCCTCGATGCCGTTAATAGAGGATTAGAGTAGGTTTTGCATATGGCTTTAACATCGATTCCTTTAATTATCAGGACCCGGATAAGACTGGGCAGATTTTGGTTAGAAAATATGTAGAGTAGCTCTGTGTCAGGGTCATATCTGATACTTTCGTGTTTCAAATGATCGTTACGCCGGGTTTGTTGGACGATATTATAGAGCTCCATCCATTTTCCCAGAAGTATCTTGTCAGGGCATTCGAATTCCATGAGAAATTCGCTCTGGTCAATGCCACAGCTTTGGGAGGCTTCAGCGTGGCGAAATAAGTTTCTAACGGCGTATCTGGCGAAAGGGAATCGTGTAATGAAACCTGACCGCGGCCGACCATCGTCTGATTCTGAGCCCAATTTTGCTGTCGCCTCATCTTCTCCACCACTTCCCTCATCTTCAATCTCAGAGCTCGTGTCGCTCTCCTCATCTTCATACTCATAACTCGTGTCACTCTCCTCTACTTCCTCTCCCCCTTCATCCTCCTGACTTCTCTCATCCTTATTCTTATCCTCGAAAATACCCGCCTCTGCATCAAATATAGCAAACAACACGTATTGGTGACAGCATTGTTTAAGTGCCATTTCACTGAAGCCTTCCATATTGGTTGCAAGAACAGGTTGGAACTTGGTTAAGCCGTCATTGAAGAGGAAGTAGTCGCGTACAGATTCGTGGATCAAATTGACACTTCCGTCCAATTTAGACACTTCCGCGAGCCCTTTGGATATATTAAGGATAAAGTTGCAGGCGTCCTGGTAGCTGATATCGCTCGCATCCCACACCTCTAGAGTCTTAGGCTCAGTTCCTGACATAACAGCAAAATAGAGCTCTAGCGGAGTAAGGGGTTCTCTTGCAAATACAAGCCATTGTATACACAAAACGGATTCGCGTTTTGAGCTAGGGTCTGTCTCTAGGATTCTAGAAAACAGATCGTAAAGCTCTTCAGGAAAACTAGCGAGCAGCTGTTGTAGTAGAACTGGCTGGACAATACCACGAAGATATGCTTTGTTAAGCAACTCCACAACTAATACAACCCATAGAAATACCTTTGATGATCTTCTGTATAATCCAGCTTTGATATAATCCATATGTGAGTTGTGAGGTGCAATAAATTCGTTCTTAATATATGTTATTATATCTTGATTTTGGCCATGTTGCTTCTCCAGGGTAAATTTAATGCCCCGTCGAATAGGGATTTTTGGATAATGGCGTGTTGATAGACATATTTGTAGATATGACCTTGATAATACTGCAGCCTCTCCAATATCCTCAAAGAATCTGACTAATTCCAACACCTCTTTGCATTCGTCAAGTGCATCAATAAAGAATACCACATGATTTTCTTGAAGTCCTTTAGCAACTGCTATTAAAATCTCCTGAAGCTCTCCAATGCCCCAGTCGTACACGTTGTTGTGCTTTATCTTCGTGGAAAATAAGTGCTGAAAATCATCCAGGACAGTTGGAATTGCTTCTAAAATTTGGAGCAAGAGAGAGCGGTACATTCCTATAGCTGACTTTTCAAGGAAGGTGCCTCGGGCGTTAAAGAAAAACGTAATAACTATAACAGGTGGCTTTATATCCATAGCAGCATAAGCAGCATGTTTCATTATTGTTGACTTTCCAGACCCAGGCTTCCCTTTAATCCAGAGAAAACCGTAGTGCTCTGAGACTCTGTTGTAATCAAGCCAACGCTGGTATTCTAGGTTTGTGAATAGCCAATTGCATGTCGTGCCACTAGCTCTCCTTACACTAGAAAACCGTTCTCGCATGCGATCGAATTTCAAGGAATCTCGAATAGCTTTTTTTTCGTCATTAGTGAAGCTTTCGTTTAGTCTCTGTTGCCTACTAATAGCAGTAGGAATTTTCCTTACAGCAGCTGTTATCATACTCTTCAACTTGGAAAGAACTATATCATAGTCGCTATCACCTTCAGAAAATTTAACTAGCTCTGAATGGTTTCTTTTAAGTCCTACGCAGTTATGAGCTTCATTGTCAGTCAGGCGGCTATGTCTTGCAGAAAAGCTGTCAACTAAGATGTTAAGTGGCCCTTCCATCTTCCACACCCGATTTTCATCCTTAAAGAAGTTAATAAATAATACTACTAATAGTGTAGTAGACTTACTAATGATGCAGTTTGTGATTTCTCGGTTTCATAGTAGCAGAATATTTCTGAATCTTCTTTGTCAAATGCTTTTGGGAAATTTCTGCATTGAACTCGTAGGGTTGTAGACTCTTTTCCAAGAGAATGTAGTAAGTCTGAGTTGGCCTGGCCTTGAACCAAGGGTAAAAGGTGAGCTATATCCATCCCCTGGCTTGGAACTCCAAAAAAGATTGCGCCATATATGGATCTAAGAAGGTCCTGGTTGTCCTTATTGCCCTTCATCTGTATTATTGCTTCTTTCACAATAATACCTCCAAGGCTATGTGCAATAAGTACCAAGGGAACTATGCGAGGTTTAGCCATAGCAAGTTCTTTGGTCTGTAAAGCCTGGAGCGTTTCTCGAAACAAGCTTGCTAGTGACTCAATATCTTGGAAAGAATTGCTGCCCTGAAGTTGACTGTTATAGCCGTATATCATAACTCGAGCACCTGGAAGGTCACGAGGGAGAGAGTCGCACAACCACATGTAATCTCCGGTTTTGTATTTAAATGAGCCAAACGCATGGCCTCCAAGGCCTGAGATTGCAACACAGCTATATCTGTTAGTTAAATATTATAAACCGCGAAATAGGGGTTTAAATCATACTCTATTTCATGGTTTGCACTATCGTTCACTGACTGGAGTATTGTAAGGCCCTTAAAATGCGAATCGATTTTGATGGTAGGCTGCTGGATAAGTTTTCCACTGGCAGGATCAATCCTCGCTGCTGTACTACCATCCGTTCTGGGCACTTTGAAGCGCCACTCGTTGCAGGTTGACGAAAGACATTGCGGCGGATTGTTAAAACAAACCGTGGCAACTTTAGTTTGGTCTGGATTGCTAGCAATAGATCTGAATTCGATTGAGTCGGCTGCATTGTCAAGTTCCAAGACCAGCCTAAGAAGCTCCTCGACCTGCTTCCACGTATATTCCTGCGGTATGTTGCCAACCCGATACACGAGCCGCGAAGAATTTGCAATCAAGAATGGCAATGATTTGCTTGCAGGCAAATCCCGTTTCAACTACCAGCACATTAAAATCAGTTATTGGCGACTCATATGATGCTTTTACAGGCTCCATATTAGATCCACCTACCTTTTGTCGTTTAGTCATTCTGGAACCGTCGAGGGATTCCATAGTGCACGGGTATAATCAGGAGATGACGGACGGAGATTTCAAAAAGTCATCCTAGTGGGGAAAGTGTCCTTTAACACCAGTTGCTGACAAGGATGAGTAAAAGCGACCCCATACAGCCCCTGTTATTAGTGTTTCGCGCATGAGCATGCTCGCCAATGAATGAGCGTGAAAGGCTCAAATTGTGGGATACTTATCCGATGATGCAAAATGAAACGAAGAGAGAATCACTAGGCGCCTTCGAGCTTGGCAAATGGAATGAACCCAGAACCACTCGTGATATAGGTGCTTGTTACAAATAGGGTGGTATCTGTAAAACCGTAAGTGGAACAACTTCCACGAGTCGTGAAAATAGATAATAACTAGAATCAAACATATACCACAGTGCTAAATCTAGAAAGTGACAGAGGCTGGGCATAACTTCCTTTTGCAAAACGTTAAGCCCGGGAATCTCACAAATGGTCCTGTCATGTTGGCTAGAACCATATGTTCCAGTGAATGATGCCCCCCATGGATAGGCTGGCGTGTCCATGATTATACTACATCTACAATTCGTAGGGGCGGGATGGGATCTTTGGGATCTATGCACCTGCAACTTATAGCAGGGGGTTAGACGCTCCGAACCAATTGTTTGGCTTGAATCACGCACCCTATGCCACATCCAACTCATTTCTTGGTAACCGAGCGCCAACGTGTCGCTGCTTTTCCCAAGCTCCAGAAAGGGGAAATCAGGGGATGGTAAACTGACATTAGGGGGCCTAAAGTCAAGCGGCATTGATGGGTTAATACCACTAAACCACTGATGCCGGATTCCTATTAACTAATTACCATATTCCGTTCTATGTGCAAGGCCCGCACGTGAGGCGCCATCACGTGCACGCCCACCCCACGGGGGTGTCCTACTAAGGAACCGCTCGGCAAAAGAAGGCACCACGGTCCCTTGGATAAAAGGGGCTGGAGACCGAAGAAGAAGGCCCCCAGTCAATATTCGCTATATCTACATAGACCTATTGAGCTTATAGAATACGATCCTCCTTTCCTGCCTCTTGGCCTGGTTCCCTAGATGTAACGCCAGTAGTCTAAATGATAGACTATCATAGAGGTTTCGTTACATAAGGTTTACTTATCAGAGGAGGCAGGGGATTATATATAAAGGCTTTTGTAAAACACATTATAATATATAAGGAATACTATATTGAGTTGAGCATAAAGCTCCTATATTAAATAATAGCCATCTACTTATATAATAGCATCATATTAAATGTTATAAAGGACCACTATGATCTATCATAGTCCTAGCCCGGCAGATTTTTGTTAAGAGTGTAGACTCTCGGGTACTACTGTGCGTGTTTTGGAATATTTAGGTTCACCTCGAGCATTATATAAATTCGAATTCACTATACACAAATTATTCCGTTGTATCCTGCATCCTTTAGACCTGTCCTCGAGTCAGTTTATAGTGAGCTTCATCACTTGTCTCACTAGCTGATACTCCATGGTATAATGTTAGCGGAATACCTTCCATTTATAATGGCTGCAACGATATAGAGTCGAAGAAGCACATTCTGATAATAGGCTATTTGGAATGCCACGCGAGGAAGGAAGGAAAGGGATAATTGATTTCTTAACCTTATCCACGTCTGGTATAGATAATTTTCGGCTCTGAATCCTTGTTAGGATTGGGAAGGGCTATGGTTTAAGAATAGGGAAGAGTCTATAGGGCTGAATGATATACAGGTTTGCGGTTGGTAGAGGTTTAAGATTGGTAATCACTAAACAGGAGCGTTTGCGAATTTGGGCCTTTGCATATCAGTGCATAGGCACGGAGGGTGATTTTTGTGAAGTCATGTTATGATTGCGAAGGCGACGAAATGTGCGAGGTATTCACTTTCGACTACCAAGGCTTAAAGCGAAATGAGGGTGTATTTTGGGGTGCAGTGATCCGGTTCCCTAGCGAGACAACAAAAAGAAATCATCAATGTCTGCGCCACACCCGCCAAACTCGGCCCACAAGAACTCCTAAATTGGATTTTCATAGAAGAACGAATCTACACATCGCCTCGTTGCCAATATCTGCTGAACAAAACATAGAAGTTGATATTTGATATTATATGCCTCAAGTCTGCATCCTCTTCAAACTACATGACTGGGTGTAGCATCTTCACTTGCCTTCTGCGAATTTCTTAATTACGCGTACGCGATTGAAATAGACTCGGAAGCTTCCAAGTTATTATATATAACTTGGAAGCTTCCGAGTCTATTTCAATCTGTTAGCACTTTACCAGGTAATGGAGAAGCTTTCGCCAACTCACCCCACTGTTAAATCCATAATCAAGCATCCAGCTACTAGGCCATTCTCAGCAGCTTGGGAGATACCTTCCCCAGGACCAACTTCAAGTCCCCTCGCCTTCAACCTTTTCGCAGGCGTGCTATAATTGTCACTCCATAATGCTGTCAGGCCTACAAACATTACAATCCACAATATCGCTAACAACCAGAACATAGCGTCTGTTCCCCGTGGAGAGGCCCTGGTCATTGACAGGCCATCAACAACGTCGAAATGGTTCCCGGTGCGTGCAAGAAGGACTAGTACTACAACTGCATATAGAATTGCCTTTGAGATAAATCAACTAATTAGTTTGGAAAGTCCTGATGTTGATATCCAAGAAATCTCCACTCACGAGCGTCAAGTGGCCTGCGAGAATCCCATTCAGATTTGGGCCATTAAGAGCAATTCCAGCGGCCCAAAGGCCCAAGAGCTGTGTTATAGACTTTCCATTTCTTGGCTACCTTTTGAGGAGGTGTGAGAGGTTATTACGCCAGCACATACTTGTGCGAAATTTATACAGAGGGATTAGATGAGAAAGGCTCGAGCTACGAGGATGCTATGAGCTGTGGTTGGAATCTACCATACGTGCAAGCATAATAACGCGCTGAATCCCATTCCGCTATTGCTCATCTCCCATTTCCAATGCGCCGGACCGTCTAATCTAGGACCACATGCCATGTTTACTCGCAAATCAAGTCGGAAGGCTGTTCTTTACTCTTCACTACCGCCGGACGCTTCAGTGGTTCCGTTTCTCCCGACGCAACGCTAAAAATCTCATCAATTTTCGATTTTCCTCCCCCTCCCATCTACCATACCATGACTACCTACATCAGCGCAATCCTCCAAACCAAACCAAGCAATCTTTCACCCTTGTCTAACGTAAACGAACCACCACCGCCCATCACACTCATCCGCTTCAAAAGGAAAGGACAAAAAAATAGATACAAAGCCACCTTCCTCCCCTCCTACAAATCACCCCTCCATCAGATCTCCCACACAAACTTCTCTTGTTACCAATCCCCCACCCTCAACTTAAAAATCAATCAAATTCCCCCCACTCCCTCCTTGCTGCCTCCCAAACGGATTGCCCCCTCCCGTCTGCGCATGCCCAACCGGCCCTTGTCCATACGTCGTCTGCGGCATCCCCGTAAACTGGCTCTGCATGAACGGATTGCCCCCCGGCGCACCAGTCTGCTGCGCATTCAAGCTCGGCAGACCTGCACCTGCGGAATTAACGAAAGTGCCAGGTGCGGTGTGTTGAGCTGGGATACGGAGGTTTCCGGTGTTCCCGAAGGTGTCCATTCCGTCGCCGCTTTCGAGGAGGGAGGCGAGACGGGCTTCGTAGGGGGATTGTTGTTTTTGCTGCTGTTGCTGCTGCTGCTGGGGAGGGGGGGTGAAGGATGACTGCTGAGTGAATTGGGGTTGGTTGAAGGAGGCGAGTGTTTTTTGCTCTTGGAGCGTGGAGAGGGTGGGTTGGGAGGATGTTTGGGCGGGTGCGGGGCGCGAGGTGGCGAAGGGGTTGTTGGACCCTGTTGCGGCGGGGATTTGGGCTTGGACCGCGGTTTGAGCGCTGGTGGCCCAGGGGTTGTTGGTGTTTGCCGGGACGATGGGTTCAGGTTGTTGTTGTTGTTGCTGCGGCTGTTGCGCGTAGGGGTTGTAGTTTTGCGATTGCGGGAAGGGAGAGGTCTGCGCAGTTTGCTGCTGAACGTATTGCTCGAAGGTGGGGAAGCCGTTTTGGTAGCCGGTTTGGTAGCCGGTTTGCTGCTGGGCTTGGGGGTAGCCGGTTTGGTAGGCGTTCAGGTAGCCGGGTTGTTGGCCCTGGGACATGTCGATTGGGTTGCCTGACCAGTCTACAGCGCCTTGCTGCTGGTATCCTTGGTTGTAACCGGTGAATTGGGGTTGGTTGCCCTGCACCTGCACCGGGTCGTCATCGAATAGGCTCTGCGCATTGGCGTCCTCGAGCTCCTTGAGCCGCAGCTCCTCTTCCTCCTTGCTAAGCTTGATGGCCTTGGCGAGATCGTCATCGTCGGGCTCGCCTTGCCGGCTCTGGCGCTTCTTGCGATCTTCTTCCTCCTGGTACTTCGACGCTTCGATTGCGAGCTTGTATTCGGCGTCCTCTTCGTCAGCACGCTGGGCGCGGTGAGGGCGCTCTCTGCGGGGCGGAGGGGAGGTCTCCGAGGACCCGTACTCTTCGATGCCTGTTACGCGAGACTTCCAGGACTTGCGATCGCTGCGCTCAGCGCGGAGGCGCTCTTCGTCGAGGATCAGGGAGGTGAGTTCCTTTGCCGACACACGCACTGTGACTTGTAAGCTTTGGGAGTTTCTCCGACAAATGCGGGGAATATACCATTCTGACCCACATCCCGGCCGTCATCGTCAATATGCTGGAACTCGCGAAGAGTCTTGATGATGAAGACGTTCTTGCGTGCCCATGTAACGACCATCTCGGAACCCTCATGCAGACAGTAATCCAGCACCTTCAAGGCCTTCAGGACGTGTCGCCAGTTCTTCCCCTTGTCGTTGAGACGCTTATCTATCATGTACATAATCTCGTAGAACTCGGTAGATCTGCATCATATCAGCAGCTGTTATTGCGAAGTCGCATGCTCGAATTGAGGGGACCGTACGAGTTATAAGTCATCTGGGAGATTTCCTGCATCTCCGTCCCAGTCGGGCCCCATGGATCGTTGCTCGTAGCTATTCCCAACCCGTCAGTCCATTTGCTGGCCAGTATAACAGCGCGCACGGGTATATCTCACCATTGCGAACCTTCACCTGTACTGATGAGTAGCCTTTGGTGACATTCTTGACGCTTCGCATAACCTTCGACATGACTGCGGGGGGTGTGGTCGTGAAACCACTGGAGCGGTATAGGAGGAACTCAGTATTCTCGCACTCGTCCGCAGGCTAGTTGGCCCAATCTAGTAGTAGCGATGGCGCTTATCTCGAGGGGTAGTGATCGGACTCGGCGGGGATGATGTCGTTGTAAGTTGAGGGTGGCTGGAGCGCGGGACCTTGGCAGATCTAATTGCGCCGCCGACGGAGGTGACGTGGTTCAGGGTCTTTGCCACACGAGTATCAATCGAACGGTACCGGGTCCGGTGGATAAAAACAATAATATGAGGCTATTTAGGATCCACGCAAGAAAAGCTCCAGGGAAGGTTGTTATAACGAGGGAAAAGGTCGGATTTTTGCGGTGTAGGGAAAATGTTGGTTGGCCACAGGGTTCGCGATTCAGGTCTATCAGTCGGGCGGTGCAAGATGACGCTGTACTTGATCGTGCACAGGAGGACGTAATCGCGCTAGTGCAGAGTGGCAACCACAGTCCCAATTGAGCCTCCTGGCACGTGATTCATGGCTGTTTTCATTCACATTGATGGAAACGAATTGATAGTTGAGATTGGAGATTATGAATTCCTTTGTTTAGTATGGGCTATAAGTGAAAATAGGGTAATTTTATTAGTTGTAGTTAATATAAACTCTTCAAGGGGTCATAAGTGTCTCTGAGTCCCAGGTGTCTTATTTATGACTGCCCCTTGATAATTTTATTCGAAATTAATATATATCACCTACAAGACATAGATGAATAACTTCATAGGTAGAAAATGGAGAATGTACTTTCTAATCTTACTAGATCAAATAAATAACACCGCCTTTGTTCCTGGGCTCCTCGCTGTTCTAGCTATTCTCACAATCCATACTTCCTTTGTTCTTACTGGTTCTCACTGTTTGCTGTCCAACAAACGCCATACACCTAAAAGGCAATTAAGTCAAACACTTCCCAAAAACGGGGTGCTGGCGCAGTGGCTGCGCGCCTGATTTCTGCTCCTACTTGTTTGGATTTTTTCCCATCCAAGAGGTGGTTGACTAGGGGTCGGCTAGGAGGTTACATTCCCCTAGATAGCATCACTGACCACCACACACGTTTCTACTCGCATAGTGTCTTGTTTAACGTTGTATGGCTTCAGACAAAAGTTCTCAAAGTAAACCAGGAAAATTCAGGAGGCCATCGGTTCGAATCCGGTGCACCCCAATCTTTTTGCATGTACATATATATATATATATGGTGATAGATATGTAGTTGGGAATCGTACTTGGGAATTCACATGTAGTGAACAAACCCCTGGAACCATTCCAGAATCTAAATGCATCAGAATCACTCTTATAATCACTGATATAAGACATACATATATAACCTTGCGCCTTTATACTCCGCCCTGTCAAACCCCATGTCAAAATCGACACAACTCCACCAGAAGCCTTGTGACAAACACCATCCAAACGCCGCCCGCAAGGTTCATAGTCCGTGGACTCCATGCTTTTCATCCCATTCCCGTACCACATTAGTTCATGCAAATACTGATGAACTCATCCCTCCCCACCCCTCCCTTCCCCTCGAGATCAAACTCCTCAATCATCGCCGCCAACTCGTCCTCTTCCAGGCCCTCACCCAATTCCCGCGCTACCCTCCGTAAATCATCCAAAGATATCATGCCCTTCCCCTCCGTATCAAAGAGATCAAACGCCCGTAGGATCTCGTCCCGTGGGTCCCGAGCCAGGATCAGTTCTGAGGCGATTTGCTGGAACGAATTGAGTGTGAGATGCAACCTAGACGCCGGTACCACATGCTGCCCCGACGTTCCTGGCGGCGGCTGATATGACGGTGGAGCTATTCCATGGGAGGTGAGCAGGTCGAGTAGTTCCGGCTTGGGCAGATCGAACCCAAGCGCCTTGAGCGCAACCTTGAATTCGTGGTAATCGATCAGACCATCCTTATCCAAATCAAACAGCGCAAACTTCCTTCTAATCAGCTATGTATCGGATAAATTGAAAGTGCATACTCACAGCCTCATTCACCTCATCGCGCTGCTCGTCTGCTAACTGCGATAGTGCGGTCGGCGCTTGCGATTGTGCGTGCGTGGATTTTTGCGCAACTTGCTGACGCTCGCGATCGAGGCGGTCGCGCTCAAGTCGCGCTGCTTCGCGGGCGGCGGGGGCGTGTGATTGACTAAAGCCGAGGGGCTTCCCACGGGTTGAGGACTGGGGTTGTTGTTGGGAAGGGCCGGAGACAGAGGAGGGATACTGTCGGATGGGGTAGGAAGAGTGTTGGGAGGATGCCATAGTGTCGGCGAGTTGAGGGTGTATATGTGGTCGCAGACGGCACGGAGACAGCCTGATGTTGCGCTGGAATGTGCAGTGGCTGAAATTTATCCGTCTTTAATGGTCGTCGCGTACTCGTACTCGACCTTGGGAATTACGGGGATGGGTAGTCTATGGCGGGGGAGGACGCGCTTGGAGCTTTGGCTCTGACGCGCCGCGTGCCACTCAGCTCAGGGTTAAAGTTTAAGCCTCAGGCTCAAGTATAATTTACATCCACCAAAGGCCATCTATAGGGGCTAGATCTCTAAGAGTAGTCAAATTACCAACATAATTATCACCATAATTTGCTACTCTTAGAGATAAACGGAATTGGAGTTGGATATTATGACTCCGAGCAGAGCGGCCACAGGAGATCCTTGTGGGCTCGTAGTGGGAGCCTGGAGAGGCAGTTCTGCCTGATGCACCCGTACCCAATGAAAATCACAAGATGAATTCCAACTGAATCGCCCATCCGCACACTTATCTTTTTCGATTACTGTGAAACATACAAAAACACGCTACACACGCAGTATGCCTTATGAGTTGGACTGCTGACAAAGCTCTGAATTACATATCACACCACGTGCAGCTAGCAAAAGGGGCTAAGATGGTTGCAGCCTGGCATAAATACTCGTCCCCTCCCCAAAAAAATATGAAGAGGCACGACTGCCTTGCCTGAGGACTCATACCAAAGAATTCAAGCAGATAGAATTTAAATGTTGAGCTCTATTTATGAGTAACGGGCTTGTTGGTTACAGTTCTGAGTGATTGATTGCCTTGTTGTTGCCTTGATTCTAATCACACTTGGTGTAAATACCAGCTGTAGTGTAGATTGCTTATTTCGACATTTGCGGTACACTAGCGTTGTACAAGTCACGTGCTCTTGCCTCTTCTCATGAGCGCTTGATGTGTTGTATAAGCGAGAGGTAACCTTGACCACGACAAAAAAGACGAAGCGCGTTATATCATCTCGATTGCTGTCCACGCTTGACGAATTCGCTGATTCATTCATCGTCGAGACAGCTGAGACAGGTCGTCTTCAGCTACTTCACTACAAGCCTGTTATGCTTGCCGCGATCACACTCTTTTGAGCGCGACAACCAAAACTTTGAGGCGCGACGGCGTGTCGCAATTCCAGGAGGCAACTTCAACGACTCCTGCCCTTTCCAGCTTTGTCTGAGGGCTCATCAACTCATTGACAGCAGTGACAATGTCAGGATTCGGTGGATTCGGTGGCTTCGGCCAAAACAATGCCCAGCAGCAACAGAACACGGGCTTCGGTGGCTTTGGCCAATCTACAAATACAAATACAGGTATGCAACCCTCATTTTCTTTACATCCCGGACGCGACGCAACTCGACTGCCTGCCACGGGGCACACTGGCGAAGCTGGGGCTCACTCGAACCTTCTCGTACCTACAGGATTCGGTGCTTCCTCGACCGGAACTGGCTTTGGAAGCGCGCAGAACAATACCGGCACGAGCGCCTTTGGTAGCAACACAGGTGGATTTGGCGGTTCTGGAGGTACGTCGAGAATGCACCATATGTTCTGGCTGTCGAGGGAGCTGCCTGCTCTGTGGCCATGGAGTCGGGCCCTCACTGCGACAAATATCGGCCGCTCTATAACTATCGGCCCACGCCAGCAATATGGCAGATGCGCAGGACCTGGCATCGATACTCTTTCAATTGCCGACTTCGAATGAACTTATGGAACCTGTATCGCATAGACGACTAACAACTAAAATAGGATTCGGTGCTACACAGAACACCGGTTTTGGTGCTACCGCCAACAAACCCTTTGGGTCGACCGGCACCACGGGGAACAGTCTGTTCGGCGCATCCGCGACAACTCCAGCAGCGAACACGGGGTTCGGTGGATTTGGTGCCAGTACTAGCAACACAAACACCGGATTCGGTGGCGGTGGTCTCTTCGGTGCCGCAAAACCTGCAACGACTGGCTTTGGAGCGACACCGGCTGCTAGCCCATTTGGCGCCAACACCAGCACTACAAGTGGGTTTGGCGGAGGAACTACCGGGGGAGGGTTTGGAGCTGCTAGTAGCACTCTGGGTGGCGCGAGCCAAGAGTGTCAGGGGACTGCTTCGGTCCCCTTTCAACCCACTGTTGAGAAGGAGCCCAACGTCTCTGGAAACCAGCAGGTTAGGTTTGAAAATATATGCTTCCAGCAGCCATACGTCAAGTTCTCCCAGGAAGAATTAAGGCTCGCTGATTACGCCCAAGGCCGCAGACATGCCAACTCCGGTGGGCAGGCGGGTGCTTTTGGCACATCCACCGGTTTTGGCGGCTTTGGTGGTACTCAGCAACCAGCTTCGGGTTTTGGTGCTGGCTCTAGCACCACCACTGGAGGTGGCCTATTCGGGCAAACTAACACGGCATCCAACCCATTTGGCCAGACAACCACGCCAAGCACAGGATTTGGTGCTAGTACTACGACAGGAGGGGGCCTATTCGGGCAGCAACCGAAGCCTGCCACCGGTGGGCTTTTCGGGGCGACCCAATCTGGGTTTGGCTCCACGCCCTCTACTGGATTCGGAGCCACGAACACTACGAGTACAGGCTTTGGAGCACAACCGGCAACGACATCTGCTCCTTCGCTCTTTGGTAGCACACCCAACAAACCATTGTTCGGGGCTCCTGCCGCATCTACGACGCCATTTGGTGGTGCATCAGGTACGACTGGGTTTGGAGCTACCCCTGCATCAAACCCCTTCGGCCAGACTCAGACCCCTGCACCAGCGAATCCATTTGGCTCTACTCCTGCCCAACCAGCGGCTACAGCTAACCCATTCGGTGGATTCGGTAGCACCCAGCAACAAGCTGCAGCTCCCACCTCTCTTTTTGGCAATGCAGCCAAACCAGCAACCACAGGCACAAGCCTCTTCGGAAACCAGCCAGCGACTACAGGCAGTTCTTTGTTTGGGGCACCAGCTCAGGGTGCCAGTACAGGATTCGGCGCAGCACCAGCCGCTGCAAGTACTGGTGGCCTCTTCGGTGCTAAACCAGCCGCACCAGCCACGGGCGGCCTGTTTGGCCAACCCGCTGCGGCATCCACAACCGGTACCAGTGGTGGCGGTCTCTTCGGCGGATTCGGTCAAGCCCAGAACCAGCAAGCTCAGACTACGGGGAGCAGCCTCTTCGGTGGTGGCCAGCAAGCCAAGCCACTCTTTGGAGCCTCACAACCTGCTCAAACTGGAGGTGGTCTTTTCGGCAACACCGCCCAGCAAAGTACGGGAAGCTCGTTGTTCGGCAATGCTGGCCAAAATCAGCAACAGCAGCAGCCACAGCAAGCTCAACAAGGCGGTTCTCTCTTCGGGGGCGGTTCGTTGTTTGGCGGCTCGCAGCAGGGTCAGCAACAGCCACAACAACAACAGCAAGGGCAACTTACTACCAGTATCAATGATCCTGCAGCGTTTGGTGCAGGCTCAATGTTCTCGAATCTTGCTACGCCAGACCTCACCAACCCAGGGCCCCTCGCAACGCCTCTCTCAAGCCTATCAAAGCAGAAGAAAGCTGGCATTATCCCTCTGTACAAACTCAGCCCTTCGTCCGGGTCACGCCTCAGCACACCCCAAAAGCGTGGCGGATTCGGCTTCACATATAGCACATATGGAACTCCCAACAGTGCTTCTAGCGTAACGAGCACACCTGGAGGTTTTGGAAATTCATTGCTTGGTGCAAGCCTTGGCCAGAACAAGCTCTCGAAGAGTATGTCGACAAGCAGCCTCAGGAACTCCTACAACACGTCGTTCAACCAAGACAGTATTCTAAGCCCAGGAGCTTTCTCCGCTAGCCCAAGCTCTAGATTCAATAGCACTGGCAGCATGAAGAGGTTGGTTATTGATAGAAGCATCCGTGCGGACTTTTTCAGCCCCCCAAGCAAAGAGCCTAAGGAGCAGCAGAATGGAATTCTCAAGAAGCGAGTGAGCTTTGAGTCGAGCAATGGTAACGGAAACAACGCTCGCCCCACATCTAGCACATCAAGCCCGCTGAAACAGGTTCATACCAACGACGGGCCAACCCCCTCCGCCGAAGAAATGGGATTCTTACGCTCTACTCGCAGCACTAACGGCGCTGGGCCCAGGACAAATGGGACAACTAACGAGCCAGAAATGGAGCAGGTTAAAGGAAAGGAGTTGGCCATCGTTCCCGAGGAGGGTAGTCCATCTAACGGCGAAAAGCCCTTCCCTTTGGCAATCCAGCCTGATCAGGTACCAGGAGAGTATTGGATGAAACCATCGAGACCAGAGATCGAAGCCATGAACCGCACTCAGCGTCAAAGAATCAGCAACTTCAAAGTCGGCCGACGCGGAGTTGCAACTGTGAACTTCGATGCTCCTGTTGACCTGTCAAGCGTTGACCTCGACAAAATTTTCGGCACCATTGTTGACCTCCAAATTCGCGCCGCTACTGTTTACCCTCCCGGGTATCCCAACAAGCCGCCGATGGGTCAGGGCATGAATGTTCCATCGACTATCCAGATGGAGAATTCTTGGCCAAGGCTTGACAAGCGCAAAATGTCGCCTGAACATATTAAGGCCCAAATGGACAGACATTTGAAGCGCCTCCAGAGAGTTCCGGATACTGAGTTCTTAAGCTATGATAAATCTATTGGTGTATGGACATTCAAAGTTCCTCACTTCACAACATACGGCCTGGATTATGACGACGACTCCGAAATTGGCGATGAGACTCAGGATGACTTTGGCCAGAGCACCCTCAGCGCTGCGCCAGACACGCCAACCCCACAAACCAGAACGCCAAGGGCCATCCAGAACGATCAATCTTTTGAGTCGACATTCGACGAGAGTGTAATTACCGAGTCAGACCCTGAGGATACTTTCGACTTCAAGAAGCGCAAGGTTTTCCCAGGCGCTTTTGATGCGTCGGAAGCTGTTGAAGATGATGATGAGATGGAGGATGATCACGATATTCAGGACAACCAGTCTTTTTTAGATGAGCGCTCCGTGGGTTCATTGTCAAGTGACGACGTCGGGGAGCCTATGGACCACGACGAGAGTTACCAAGACAATGAATTGGTCAGGATTGCGAGTAACGAGATGGCGGGCTCTTACCCTCAACTTGACGCTACCGCGGAGCATGAGAGTGACTACGCACAGGAAAGTTTTGAGGAGGATGTAGGTGAAACTCCAGGGGGCCTTATGCGAGCACGACTACGTGAGTCGCGAGCTTCTGGGTCACCGCTCAAACGCAAATTGGAATTGAACGACGACAACTGGATGAACATGCTCGAGCAGACGATCAGCCCTCAGAAGCAGGACCGGGAACATCTGAAGCAGATCAGAGACATGGAAACAGATGCTCTTCTCTTTGGCTCGCCTCAGAAGACACTTGTTTCGCCTGTTAAGAACCGTGTGGTTTCTGATGGCCGTGGCTTCGCAACCAGCATCGACCTCATGCATTCACTATTTGGTGAACCAAAAAGCCCTGCGAAGCCAGCAAAACCAGCGAAGGTAGCACAGGTGCCAGCGCGAGGAACTGGGTTTGAGTGGCCATACAAGAAGAAGTCTAAGTCCAGCAATTTGAATGAGGAGGATATGGATGAGATCGACCAACAATTTCACGATTCAGTCAAGCCGAGTTGGGGTCCCACTGGGACCCTTGTTTATGCTGCGCAATCAGCTGATAACCAAGCCAACAAGGCCATTGAGATGCATGGTCTTCTTTCCCACACGACTGTTCTTACTAGTGAAGATAAGGATATTCGATTTGCTAAATTCTCGGACGAGTCAACACCGAACTCCCTCGCCGTCCAAAAGAAATTGGCTCAAGTGGATCAAACCGGAGGCATCCCACAAGCGAGACTGTCTTTGCCATTCAAGTTCAGTGATTTCGTTCGCGACCGAGACTCGCGCCATCCTGCAGCCATTCATGAAAATATGGTCTGGGAGCTTGCGAGTATTCTATTCGACGAGATAGAGATCCCAGATGATCTGAAGGGATTCCCGGGAGCATTCAAGTTCTTGCGCAAGGATAACCTTTCGGCATTCTGGGAAAAAGTTGTTGAACAGGCTTCCACAAGACAGATCACAATGGCAAAATCGTCTGAGGAAAAGGCCATTGCTGCTCTCAGTGGGCATCGCATTCCTGACGCTTGCACCCACCTTTTAACTGGCAAAGACTACCATCTCGCTACTCTGGTAGCTTTACTTGATGGCAATGAGTCTGTGCGCAAGAATATCAGAGAGCAGTTAAACGAGTGGAACAAGGCCAGAGTGCTCTCAGAAATCAACCAACCTATCCGAGCTATTTACGAAATCCTGGCTGGCAACGTCTGTGTTTGTGATGGTATCAAAGGAGCGCCTATCGAAGATCGCATTGACTCTTTCATCATGTCTAAACGATTTGGACTAGACTGGAGACAAGCATTTGGCCTCAGACTTTGGTATGCTATCTCTAGTACGGAAGAGCTTGAGCATGCCGTGTTGAAGTTTGCTGAAGACCTTCAGCAAGACAAAGAGTCGTCCAAGCCTTTTGCATGGTATGTGGAGCAAAACATTTCGCCGCTATGGGACGATCAACACCTGGAAGATCGTGAGGACCTTCTTTGGGGGTTGCTTAAGCTGTACTCCGACAACAAGACAGACCTGCAGGCTGTTCTACGCCCTGAAAACTCTCAATTGTCGCCATTGAACATGCGATTTTCTTGGCAGCTTAGCCAGGCACTTGTAGCGTCTGGGAAATGCTCATACGGTGAACAGGCCGATGAAAAGGCCGATGAGCTTACTCTATCATTCGCAGCTCAGCTTACAAATGACGGGCATTGGCTCGACGCTGTGTTTGTGCTTCTTCACTTGTCATCGCCGGCTGCTCGTACGAAGAGTATCCAAGACCACCTTGCCCACCACGCCGGTCGCATCGGTACAGAAGATGGGCCAGCTTTCACTACCCTTATCGATGAGTTCAAGATCCCACCTTCGTGGATCTGGGACGCGAAGGCACTCTATATGCGTGCCGTACTCAAGGATCCGAAACGAGAGGTAGAATGCCTCATTCGTGCGGGTGCCTTTGACGAAGCGCATCGCACTTTCTACAAGGTCGTCGCGCCTACCGCAGTCATTGAGCAGGATGATGCGACGCTGCGCAAACTACTCGGTGGCTTTCAACAAAGGGAAGGGGGTATTCGTGACTGGAATCTCGGTGGTGCGACGTATGCAGATTACTTGGCCTTGTTGGATGGAGAGAAGCAAGGCGAGCATGATGGGAAAGCCGTGGATAGGTTATTGGGTAGCCTTCCGGCTATGCTATCGGATGTGCGGAGTGTGGGTTTCTTAGAGAAGGTGGCGGTCCAGGAGATTGGGGCGTGTGTTGCCAGGGTGGTGGTTCAGCTTGGGAAGAATGGGAAGGTAAGATTCATACAAAACCCCAGTGTTCTGTGGATTTCGGCTAACGTAACACAGGGACATGATCAAAGCAGAGTTCTTCGACTGCCTCTTACAGAAGACAAGTACTTAAAGCACACGGCTGACTTGAGCGTGGAGTACTACCGTGGTGTCCTTGCTGGAGGTCGTTGAGACTGGTCGAAGATGGTGTAGATTGGGATATAGAATATTGGAAGGAGGATAAAGATGCATGGGCATATGTAAAGGGATGAATGAATGGAAAGGGAAAAGTAATCAGCGGGGACCGGGGATTATAAAGAGCATCGTTGCGTTATTCGACCAGGTTGCATTTGCTCCAGCTACTGACTTCAACTGGGGCCAGCTGCGAAGAGCACACATTGTTTGTATGTAGTATAGTCTAGATAGGAATCATCACATCTGCATCTGATGATGAATGAGAATTCAGCACTTCAGAGCAGTATGACCGAGTCCCCTGATTTATTTCGTAAGCAAACTATCGATGAGCCCCATTGTGGATGTTACGTTTTGTGGAGGGAGATTGCCAAGCAATGTTCGCGTTGGGACTAGCGCGAAAAATGTATCTCTCTTATGTAACATTTTAGCGAGCACTAGCCACTAATCAAGGTTGTATAGTGTAATGGTTAGCACGTGAGATTTTGAGGATGTTCAGTCATCACATGTCTTCTTGAGATCCCGGTTCGATCCCGGGTACGACCTCAATCTACTTTTTGGCTCTTTTTTGCGGTGTGAGAATAAATAGATTGAAGAGAGCGATGACCAAGCGTTTATTATATACTATATAAGACAGTTTGGCTACTACGAAGTTGATCTTTTGCAATATTGTGGTGCTACACATGCTGTATGAGTCTATTCTCACACCATAGATATATGACAGTGCACATTTCCAACCAGACGTTGTTGCAATTCATCAAGTATAAATTATGCTTGTGGTTACTCTTACACTGCTGCACCTTTACTCATACATTCTATCATTCCCTGTTTATACACCACATCCATCAGCTGCGTCTTTCCTTAGATTAAACCTCACCACGGCAATCTGGCGTGTATCTTGCAACCAATATTCGCTCACTCCAGTCTTTCGACCATGGTCTTGTTGTTATTGTATGTTGGCATGGCATCATCGCCATGTGTGTCTGGCCTGCAGCAGGGAAGTTGGCCTCTCCGATGCCCCATTACTCTCGGAGAGGTGAGGTGACCAGATGCAGAATAATCGCCGGCGATAGGGCTCACTAGAACCAACCACCTATTTGTAGGGGGAAATGCTCGTAAGACTCTCCTTCAATCCCATTACTTGTTTCGGCTCCCTTTCCACAGGTATGCCGGTGGATCTATCAAGGATCTTTTCCGAAGATGTCTTCATGGGACACAATTTCGGTCTCAGGAATCAGCTTCCTATCCATCTTCTTTTCCAAGCCAGCCGCCTGCAGCATAGCATGTCTAACCTCATTGATACCCAAAACTTGGCCAAATGGCCTCTCTGAACAGCATCCAATGATTTCCCCTAAGGCACCACTCATGTCCTCCGGGTTTGGTTGGGTGGTGCGTCTGGTCATCTCAATCACCCGTTTTAGAACCTGCATTCTGCTCTCTAGTGCTCCCTCGCTAGGTTTCCTATTCTTGGGGAATAGTAGCTTGTCGACTTTGCTGAGCACAATCTGGTGCGGGATCTCCTCCTTTCTGAAAATCGCCAACAGCTGCTCATCAGTCTTCTTCAGTCCTACTTCAGCATCAACAAGCACAAACGCGCGCTTAAGCTGCTTCCGCTTGCCTAAATACTTCAGCACCTCTTTCCCCCAATCGGCGTGTCCTCCCTTGCCATATCCTGGCATATCGAGAACAACAAGATTCTTCGTCGAGTCCGTATTATCGCCCACATTGAATGCGTTCATCATCTTTGTGCGCCCCGGTTTCGAACTCACGTTTGCGATATTGCCACCGAAGAGCGCATTTAGTAAAGATGACTTCCCGACGTTAGACCGCCCCAGGAAACAGACTTCAGGGGAGGAACCGAAGGCCATGGAGTGAAATTTCGGGGCTGACCAGACAAATGGCCGTGGAGGCCTCTGGCGGAAGAATTTCTCGGCATGAACGAGCTGCTCTCTTGAGGGCGGGAGGGTGTCCCAGTGTTCGGAGAGAGAATTCGAAGCTAACTTGAGGTAGTCGCGGGATTTGGGTAGAGGGCCAGTCTGTTGCGGCTGTGATGTTGCTGCTTGTTTGGGGGGAAACTTTTCCGCTGTGGATGACGCTGATGGCTCCTGTTTATTGCCTGGTGGCTTGGGAGGTTTGGTCTTGGGCTCTGATTTCGGAAGCCGTTGTGTTGCTAAGACTTCAATCTTCGCCGCTATCTCGTCCCAGGAAACAACTTCGGGTCCTATGTCTGCCGGCGTCTTCGGGCTCTCCGCAACCCCTTCCTCTCCATTCGTTGTAGTTCTTCCAACTCTGCGCCTTGTTCTGAGTCCTCTTATTCCCAAGGTTGCCGCACTGTTCGTACCTTTTGCTTGCGGTCCATATCGCACAAATATGCTTCTTGATCCCGTCCGTAAGCACTTCATAGATAAATAGACCGTAATCAATAAATATAGCGAATTAAATTCGTGGGTTAAGTCGTAGTTTCGCTGTTCTTTCGTGTAATTGTAATATGCCTATCCTCAGCCACTGTAGCCATAGCCATGGAGTAGCATAATTTCGATCATGGGCCGCACTTCCCGACGTTTTGCCGTGGCCGCCAAATATTCCCATCATCCTCGACCACAACTCAAGAAAACACCAACAACCCCTCTCGACGTTCCCGATTAACTCAATTATCCTGCCATAAAACCAACACACGATGTCCTCCACTGTCGCCCCCGCGCACCTCCGCGCCCTCTACCGCTCCTTCTTGCGCGAGCTCCCGTCCCGTCGCCTCAAGGCATCGCCTGTCCAAAACCGCATTCGTAATGCATTCACATCTGCGCCGTCCGGATCACCACAAAAGGTCGCAGTGGACCATGCGCAGCAATATCTACAGTATCTGAAGGCACAACGGATGTATGCGACGCTGCTCGAGCGCTACAATCCGGGGATGAATATGGATGAGGAAGAGAGGGTTAGGTTGACGGCAAGGAGGGTTGGGTTTGAGTTGCCGGAAGAATATGAGACGGAGAAGCAATGAAACACCATGGACAGGAATTATGCTGTTCTGGGGGCAGATGATGGAACGAGAGTAATGCCAGGAGGTTTAGAGAGCGATGATCTGGATTCAAATGAGCATATGGAATCGGCCTGGACGGGGAGAAGTGGCCGAGGTTGCATGTACAATGAGTCGCTGGTGTATACCTTTAAGACGGGGGTATTTCAAGGTGATGGCACAGTTGAAGGGTGTATACATATCGGAGTATAAGTGGAAAATGGCATATACGGCGCTGGAGCGGGAATGTAATTGTACAATATAGCTTGAATGGAAACTTAAACTAGCATGTTGAAAGTAAAGACTACAACCATATCCTCACAATAAAGGCAATGATACGAATCGATACATGAATTTAATAATTTTTATCTGTCCCCTACTATACTGACTCAACTCTACAACCATAATGCAAAGAAACGCCAAATTGAACTCAATACAGCAATGAGAGTCCATATATACAACTACCCCGCGCCACTTCTTACTGGCCGGGTGCCACCAACTTGCCCTGAGCCTTCGAGTCGTGCTGCCATCCACCAGCCAAAGCCGCACCGCCATTCTCCTCCGCAAACTTCTGCATACGAGCCTCTAGCTCGGGGCGGAAGTGGCGGATGAGACCCTGGATAGGCCAGGCGAACGCCTCTCCAAGAGCACAGATGGTGTGGCCCTCGACTTGCTTGGTAAGCTCCTGGAGCATGTCGATTTCACGCTCTCTTCCTTGTCCCTTCTCGAAGCGCTGCATGATTTGCTCGGTCCATTTGCTGCCCTCACGGCAAGGGGTGCACTGGCCACAGGACTCGTGGCGGTAGAAGTGTGAGAGTCTGGAAATGGCACGGACAACGTCGGTGCTCTTATCCATAACAATGACAGCTGCCGTACCGAGACCAGATTGGCTATCCTTGAGGCCATCGAAGTCCATTATTTGGTCATCGCAGATAGACTTTGGCAAGATGGGTGTAGATGAACCACCGGGAATAACGGCCTTGAGGTTGTCCCAGCCACCACGAACACCACCACAGTGCTTATCAATCAGCTCGCGCAGAGGGATGGACATCTCTTCCTCGACTGTGCAAGGGTTGTTGACGTGGCCGGAGATACAGAAAAGCTTAGTGCCAGCGTTGCGCTCTCTGCCGAATCCGGCGAACCAATCACCTCCTCTTCTGCAGATCGTAGGCGCGACGGCAATAGTCTCGACGTTGGCGACAGTAGATGGGCATCCGAAAAGTCCAACGGATGCTGGGAACGGGGGCTTTAGGCGAGGCTTTCCTGGCTTGCCCTCGATAGACTCAATGAGGGAAGTCTCCTCTCCGCAAACGTAGGCGCCCATTCCGCGGTGCAAGTAGATATCGAAGTCGTAGCCACTGTTGCACGCGTTCTTGCCAATTAATCCATCCTTGTAGGCCTCATGGATAGCATTCTGCAAAACAGCTGCTTCGTGGACGAACTCGCCGCGAATGTAGATGTAGGCGGCAGTGCAGTTCATGGCACGGCCAGCAACTAGACATCCCTCGAGGAGCTTATGTGGGTCTTTTCGCATAATTTCTCTGTCCTTACAGGTTCCAGGCTCGCCCTCATCTGCATTGACAACCAGATAACGTGGCTTGGTATCGTTCTCCCATCCCTTGAAGTTCATGAACGACCATTTCAACCCTGACGGGAAGCCGGCACCGCCACGCCCTCTAAGACCGGAAGCCTTGACCTCGGAAATAATCTGTGTAGTGTTAGGATATCATCAAATGGTACTTTTAGAGCAAGATTGACGTACCCAGTCGTGGCCTTTATCCAGGATCTCCTTCGTCTTGTGCCAATCGCCGTACTTCTTCGCGCTGGCAAGATCTGGGCCATGGTGGCTGTACAAGTTCTGGAAGATGCGGTCCTGATCTCTCAAGCCTCCGTATATCCTCTTCGGTGCTGGAGCATCCTGAACAGTTGCTAATCCTCTTGTTTGTTGCTGTGCTGCGGACGCACCCGGACCACCAAGACGAGCCCCCGCAGAGGCTGCTCCTGGTAGTACTCGCGACGCAATTGACGTGAGCGCGGGTGAGGTGGCGTTTCGCGACAACATCGTGCTAATCATGGGTTGCGCTCAACTGCGTACTGCACGTTGGTTGTGGTGAGAGGAGCAGATCCGTGGTGTTGGTGTACAAATTGAGGTTCGATTGGAATTCGAGCTTCATTGATAATCCGCTTCCGTGATTGGCTGGTGCGGCTACTATGGTAGCGCGCCTCAACCCTCACAACATCAACCGATATTCCCAGGATTACAGTCACCCATCAGCGTTCAGTGCTGTGAACCATTTTGGGAACCAAATATCGAAGGTAAAGCACATCTCCCCGTTTCATTGATACAATAATCTATCTATTTATTCTATATACTAGAAATTCATCAGTAAAAAATTATTTGCCCCAACACTCACTTCACTCCTCCCAGTGTTGGCCTATAGGGGCTCCCAAGAGCACTCACCACAGATAACCAAAGAGTTTACCACGAATAACCACAATGAGCGCATAACAAGCTATCAAAACAACTCTTATCCTCAAGAATCTCTAACTTTTACGAATTATACCTTTGTTGCTGTTAAACCACCTTCCAAGACCTTTGGCTCGTACTCCCTGCCACAATGGCAACCAAACGCCCCACGGCACCTGCACCAAAGCCACCCGTCTCCTTCTCCTCGTCGATAACAATTTCCGACATCGCTGTCCTCATTGGGACTCAGCCAATCTTAATACGCAGCTACTCGATAATCCAACCCCGAGCCCGCCTTATTTCCAGCCATGGGCCCGTTTCCATCGGCTCAATGTGTATAATATCCGAGCGTGCCTCGATTGGCCTACTCTCCACCTCTACATCGGCTGGAGACCCCAAGCTGGCAGGTGTCACCTTGGGCGACAACGTCACAGTGGATGTCGGCGCGATTGTCGAAGCTTCTCACGTTGGGGACGGCACACATATTGAGGCGAACGCACGCGTCCATACTGGGGCTAGGATAGGGAAATTCTGTCGTATTGGAGCATTCTGCGAAGTCGCAGCCGGCGAAGTTCTGGAAGACTACACAGTGCTGTTTGGTAACGGATTGCGGAGGATTGATAAAACTGAAAACGACGAGGCAAAGATGAAAAGTACAAGGAGGCATGTGGAGGTGTTGAGGAAGCTAGTGACCAGCAAGCCCGAGAAATTCATGTAGACGTTGGGACTGTGTGGCGGATGAGCGAGATGCGGTATACCCAACTTATAAGAGAGGCGGCTATTCAGTTCAAATTCAACCAGAAGTGCTTTGAAGTCCTTAATTGTATTCATTTTTCATCCACCTTCGTGGGTTCCATTTTCTCGGCCCTCAAGCTTTCCCATTCATACGCCCGAGCTTAAGCCAATGCTCAATATAGCCAGTCAGCCCATGTGACCTATGCAACACAGATATAATACATAGCAACAAATGAAATGCGAGTAATGTCCAGTTCCCTTCCAAATATCATCCCCCCTTCTCCATATTACCATGCCGAATCACACTTATTGTCCACCACCACCACCACCACCACCACCACCTCTCATCCTCTTCTGCTGTCCTACGCCTCCGGCATCATCATGCGGTCGCTTGGTTCCGGCATTTGGAGCAAAGGCCGGAGCACCTGCGTTCATTCCGCCTCGTTGGGTTTGGCCGCCGCCTCTCCCGCGCCCGATACCGCTCTGACCGCGAGGCGCTTGATACGCACCTCTTCCACGTGCAGCGCCACCACCTCTCGGTACAGGAAGGCCAGTACGGGGTCCTCCTGGTGCTGATGGGATTCCAGACGGCTGGACAGATGTTAGTTGTGGATTAGAGCAGAAAGTAGTAGAGGGAATACTTACGGCAGGAATATTTGAGCCTTGTGTCTGAGCAACATTGGCTTGAACAGGGCCTTGCGGGGCGGTTCCTGTGGCCGGTGCCTGCGGTTGTTGAGTCGATGGGGTCGATGGGCGCGATTGACTGGGGCCTTGAGCGCCTCCCTGTGCCGTTGCTGGAACAGAAACAGATGGTGCTCGGATGCCGGACGCGGCCAAGCCTCCCTCAGGTTTAGCACCTGGAGTGGGAATGGCAGAGCCCGTGGTGGCTGCAGCCTGCGCCGGAGCAGGGGTGACAACATTGGGTGGCGGCTTCGCGTTCTTGGCAATCTCCCATACTTCGCCAACAGGTTTCTCTGGGGTGTCGGTGGCAGCTTTCTCAACGACATCCAGTTTAGCCACAGCCATCTTGACCTTGTTGTTAGTCAAGTTGATCTTTAGCTCCGATTTCTTGCCCTCCATGACCACAGCCTTAGCTTTTGCTTCGTCGGCCTTCTTCACAGCGTCTTCCTTCTCCTTCTCGAACTCTTCCTTCAATTTTTTCGCCTGCTCATCAACCTTTTTCCTGATGTTCCCAGTTACAATGTTCTTCAGTGTGGCATTAGTGGTGAGAAGCGTTCGCACTTGTTCGTCGGATAGGTTGGTGAGGTCGCCCAGTGATGTAGGAGGCTTCGCAGATGGCGTTGAAGAAGTAGCTGGCGGCGCAGCCTCAAGGACACTCTCGGTCTTTGGCGTAGCTGGGACGTTGGGTGCAGTAGCGCCTTGTTCAGCAAGCCAGATCTTTCTTTCTTGTTCAAGTTTGAGAGCATACTCGGCTTCGAGAGCAGCCTTGGTAGAATCTCTTGACTCGGCGAGTTTCTTGTTGAGTGCTGTTTTCATCTTTTCAGATCTCTGCTTGAGTGTAGCTTCGACAGACTCTTCAAGTTGCTGAAGCCTAGTTTCTGCAGCAAGAGTACGTTCTTCAAGGGCTTTGCGTTCTTCCTCGGAGAGCTTCGATGGAACAGTCTCATCAACTTGGCCTTCCTCGGCACCATCCATCGAACTGTCGGCTTGTGGTGCAGGTTTTGCTGCTTCTGCTTGAGCTGCTCTAGCTGCGGCTTGGTCTCTTTCTGCTCGAGCAGTCTCGAGTTCTTTGCGGATGTTCGCAAGTTGTTGTTCAACGTCTTGCTTCTCTTTCTTCGCACTCTCAAGCTCTTTGCGAACAGTGTCGAGTTGCTGATCGACCACACCACTCTGCTCGGTACCAGCCCGCGGCTGGTTTGCGTCGTCAGCTGTATCAATAGTGGCCGTTGCCGCGACATCCGCTTTGTTAGCTTCACTCTCGGCTTTCAGTCGGGTCAGTTGCTCCTCCAGAGCCTGTCTCTCCTGTATAGATGCGGTGAGTTCCTGTTGGACGGTCGATAACTGTTGTTCGAGGGCTTCCTTCTCTTGAATGGCAGCGTCTCTTTCGGCAGTGCGCTCCGCAACTCGCTCGTTCTTCTCCTTAGTAAGTACACGCGAACGCTCCTTTGCCTGCTCGATCAGCTTCTGACGCGACACCTGCCACTGCGCCTTCTCGCCCTCCAACGTCTGCACCTTCTCCTGGAGTGGTTGCTGGTCGGTTGTAAGTGCATCGCGCTCAGCCTGAAGAGAAGCTAGCGAGGCCTTCAACTGCTCCATCTCAGCGGGGTCGATACGGTCGTACTTCGAGAGGATCTCTTGGTTCCTCTTCTGCCAGCGGTCACGGTCTTCTTGTAAGAGCTTGACTTCGCCATCTTGCATCTCCTTGGCATTCTCAAGCTCTCGGACCTTATTCTCCAGGGGTTGAATCTTCTCCATAAGCTCCTCGACTTGCTTTGTCTTGTCTGCCAGTTGTGCCTGGGCTTGTCGGGCCTCGTTACGGAGAGTAATGCTACTCTCACGGAATAGGTTAAGTTCGTTAATCTTCTCCATGAGGTCCTTATGAGCCAAATTGCTGCGGGATCCATCGGCGTGGGCACGCCTTTCTTGATCCAACTTAAGTCTTGCCTCATCGAGCTGGGATTGAGCATAGTCGAATTGCTGCTTGAGGCGCTTGGATTCTTGAATGGACAGCTCGTACTGCACATCGACAATTTCTTTGTCGCGTCTGAGGTATGTGATGAGTTCGCGGAGGCCCTCGACTGTCTTATCTGAAGTCGCTGTCGCCTCTGCAGTTTCCGTTTCGCCATTTTCGGTGGTGGCTGCGCGGCTTTGTTGGAGAGCGGTGACTTGCGCACTGACGCTTTCAAACTGTTGCAAGAGAATTGCGTTCTGCGAAGAAATGTCATCTTTCCGCCGGCGCAGCTCCTGAAGCTCCTTCTCAAACTGGCTTCGTCGCTCTTCCCATGACGCCTGGCTTTGGCTCAGAGTCACCTTTGCTGATTCTGCCTCAGATTTTAGGCCTGCTGACTCTGACTTCAGCACGTTATAGCTAGTGCGCAATTCCTGTAGAAGTCGGGCAGCATCGGCATGCTTAACCAGCTCGTTTTCGTAGTCTTGCTGTGCCTTGGTCGCAATTTCGGCCTGAGCTCGTAGGTCTTGCTGGTGGAACTGCAATGCGAGAGTGTGGCGCTCGTCCTCATCCTTTAATCGCGTAATCTCGGCTTCCAACACGGCCTTATCCTCTGCCGTACGGCGGGCGGTCTCGGCCTTCTCGTTGCGTAGATTATTGAGCTCAGTGTCCGTGGTGCTCAACTCAGTAGAAAGATCATCAACACGCTGCTGCAATTCTCGAATCTTGGCATCCTTCTCCTCGATAATCTTGTCCATCTCCTGCTGATACTCCTCTTGGGCTTCTTGAAACTTCTGCAAGTCTTCTTCCGAAGACTGACTAATACTCTTGTACTGTTCCGTCTGGGTCTTCGCATTCTCAAGCTCTGATTTCGCCAATTCCAAGTCTCTTTTGAGTTCGGAAACTTCAATACTCAACTCTTGCTCTCTGCTAATAGCATCCTGCTCTGTCTGCTCGTCACCAGCGGTTGTGCCATTTGCTCCGGGTCGCGGAGTTGGTCTAGGTTGAAGGACCTCGACGCGCTCCTCGGCACTCTTTAGTTCGATTGTCAGTTCATCGACACGAGTCTGAAGGTGGTCTCGGGTCGTTTTTGCGGCAACCAATTCCTCGCGGATCGTGCTTAATGAGGTAGCAAGCTCGTCGATGCGTTTCTGGCTTTGCTGAGTGTCGTATTCTTTCCTCAATTGAGCCTTCTTGTTGTCCTCGACTTCGTCACTCAGTTTTCGTTTTGTCGCAGAGAGCTCCGACTCGAGCGTCTCAACTTGTGTCTGCAGTCTACGCCTTGACTCGGATTCTGTTAGTTCGCGTTCGTTTTGCAGGTTTTGCTGTTTGGCAAGCAGAGTGTTAAGCTGGCTTCGTTCGTTCATCAGATTGTTGTTGTCTTCGTTGAGACGTCCTTGAATTTCAGTCCATAACTTCTTTTCGGCTTTAAGATTGGCAATGTCGTTTCTCATACTCTCGACAAGGCCCTTTGACTCGATCAAGTCCTCGGCTACCTGCTGGGTCCTAAGATCTTGCTTTGCTGCGCTTTCAGAAAGAACTTGAGAGCGCTTTTGAAGCTCGCTATTCTCATTTTGGAGCATGGCGTAGTTAGCGTTGAGCATGTCGTAACGCTCGTTGGCAAGTGTGAGTTGGCTGTTGATTTTGGCAATCTCGGACTGCAATGCAGATTTCTCTGATGCAAGCTTTCCGGCCTGTTCTTTCATGGTTCGGCGATCAATAGACTGCTCCTCTCGGTATTGGTCGAAATGGCTCTGGAGTTCGCGCAACAGTGTTGCATAATTGGCACTGTCCTTCGCATTTGGTGTCTCGATACTGGTTACAACCTCGCCATTGACGGATTGGCCGAAAACAGACTCGAGGTCGGAGTTTGGAGGTAGCTGACCACGGTGCTGCAACATGCGTCGGAACATATCTCTCTCCTTAATGTAGCTTTCAGACCTAGCAACTAAAGAGCGAATCTCGTCATTGCATTGCTCCACCTTTCTTTCCAGCTGTTGCACCATTTCATGGTCTTGCGAGGCCTTGTGTTTCTCAGCTAGAGCCTCCTCACTCTCCATCTTTGCGCCGAGCTCCCTCGTGAGCGTCAGTAGCTCCAGGTTCTTATCCTGTAAGTCGCTTACACTTCGGAACACTGTAAGGCGCTGGCTGATGAATTTGTCTGTGTCGGTGAGGCCCTGAAGGGCGTCTTCGCTCACTTCGCCTCGTGCCAGGCGCTCGAGCTGCATGCGTTCTGGGCCCGATAAGGAATCCATTCCTCTTTGCTGGGCATCCAAATCGCAAAGGAGCATCTTCACTTGGACGCTGAGGTCGCGTAACTGCTGTCGAAGGATCTCCAACTCGGCCTGGGACGTCTTGGCTTCACTGAGAGCCTTTCTTGCATCCTTCTTCGCCCTATCTCTTTCCTTGCCCGTCACATCAACAAACTTAGACATCTCCACAATTTCTTGTTGGAGACGTTCGTGCTCATGTTGCATTTCTTCGATCTCAGGCTGCTTCGCCTCGAGTCCTTGCATCATATCCTCCATTTCAGCTGTAAGGCGCTCGTTTCTACGTCGCTCAGTCGCTAGTTGACCCTTAACCTTGTACAACTCTTCAATCGCTTGTGTTGCAGTAATAGTAGATTTCCTTGTAGAGCCGGGCGTGGCAAAAACACCGGGTGAGCCACTCCTGAACAAGCCATTAAGGCCTTGTCTTGGAGTTCCTGGAACAGAGGCCGGATACGTTGCAGAAGCCGCAGCCTCCAATCGATCAACTTCAGCTTCAAGCTCTGCGATACGGTTCTCTAGCCTGTCTCGTTCCTGGGAGTCCGCCTCGGCATCTTGTTGGTGCCTTGCTATTTCTGCTGCCAAGTCGTCCTTTGCTTTATCTAGTTGCGCCTCTAGGTCGTTTAATCTACTGGTTTGGGTCTCAGTTCGCTGCGTTTGAAGCTCAGCAAGACGCCTTGAACTCTCTAGTTCCTGTCTGAACCCTTCTTCTGTGTTTGCAGCAACTTCTTGAAGTTGTTGAACTTTGCCCAGAGCCTCCTCAGCCTTTTTCTGTACTTCCTCAAGACGAGTGCGCAGTGCAGTCTCAGTGCGCTTGGCAGCTTCCAAATTGGCGGTGACTTCTTCGTTCTGTCGTTGTAACTCTGCGATACGTGCGCCCTTCTCCTTGCGGAGTTTTAGGGACTCGGCGCTTTTCGTTTTTAGTTCGCTGTCAAGCCATTCATTGTTCCTCTTGGCTTGCTCGAGTTCCTGCTGTACATTCTGTTCGCGGAATTTAGCGCTTGACAGAGCTGAGTTTGCGTTTTGTACTGCCTGCTGCAACGATGATACTTGTTGGCTTAACTCCAAGCCCTTCTGATGTTGTTTCTGGAGATCCTGTGCAAGCGAATCGTTTGCAGCGCTCTTTGATGCCACTATTGAGAGGGTATCGCGGTTTGCACCTTCGAGACTGGTAATGCGAGCGCGCAGGCTGTCGGCTTCCGATGAAGAAGTGAATGATGAGGATTTAAGTTGTTGAAGTTCCGTGTCGAGTGAAACGCGTGCAGTTTCTACCAAGCCCATTAGCTAACTGTTTGCAAGAGTTCTTGGGTTAATTGTTACCTTCAGCAGCAAGCTTCTCCCGGAGTTCGTTTGCCTCCTTCAAGGCCTTATCCGCAGTTTGCTGTAGATCTTTCGTTCTAGTTTCTGAGCCAAGTATAGCCGCTTCCAACTCTGTATCAACCTGATGTTTATCTGCTTCAAGCTCCTGGTGTTCGCGAGCTTTGGTGCTCACAGCAAGAAGCACAGCATTGACAAGCTCCACGGTTGGTGAATCGAGAACCTCTGTTAGTGACGGCTGAGGTAGGTTCAGGTATCCAGAGAGGAACCCTATATCCACCGTGGCGGCCGCCATGTTCGGTACAGCCCCCCAAGAGGAGATGTGAGAACTTCAGGCTAGGAGCATAAATCGAAATATTTTTCGCGTGGTGTTGGAGAGGGTGGGTAGTGTGAGGTGAGTTGGTTGAACTGAGAGACTGGCGAGTCACCAATGGCTGTTTCCGTAAACAAAATAAGTTTGTCACTAGTCCAGCATCATGCGACCCAAATGCCAGTGTCCAGCACTCTTCGATCGCTGTTTGTCGATGGTGAAGGCGGGTTTGCGCTGTCAAAGTGAGGTGGATTCCCTTTGTGATGCTGGTAGCGATTCGGTAAACAGTTGCGTCGAAAGCTCCACTAGCGCGATTTGGCGAGGCTGCAGCTCTTTGAGGCTCCAGCCAGCCTTCTTTTGGTTTCAATCTCAACGGCACAACCATCTTACGACAGGCTCTGTAAGAACGCGCATCTATTACGAGAACTTCTGCCAGCTACTCCTCTTTCGATAATTTCCACAGCAGCTGGCCGACTCTGGCTCTCGTCGGAGTCATTCGCCTTGGCCCAACTTGACAGACCAACTACCAACAGGCAGATACTGACACATTTTCTGTCGACGTCAAGCTTCTTCACGAACCAAATCACCGACGAATCTTTTATCTTCTTTCATAACCCTACTTGTGCGCATATCGCAAATTTCTCGAATCGCCAGAGGCCAGCCTGACAAGCTTGAGGTCCCGAAGTGAACTTAAGCTCCCACACCATTTCCAGGCGCATCAAACACTCGAATTTGAGAGAACTTGGCCCAGACCGCTCAAAGCGCCTCAACCACTTAGGAGGCCGAGATTACGACTTATTTAGTATCGGCTCACATTCATACCCATCGGCAAAGATGTCTTCATACCTAGACAAGGCGCAAAATGCGTTCAAGACGAATGTACAGGGAGCAGCCTCGAAGGTCTCCAACAAACGCACCCTTGCGACAGCAAACGAGCCTGCTCCATCCCCATCACCAGCCAGCCAATCGACCCCGTCTCCGAGTTCGAAAGATCAGAAGCGCAAGCGCGAGACGTTACCCGTCGTCTACTCCCAGCCGTCAGAGACAGGCTATGGCAGTGATTCATACACACAAGTCACATACATCATTGAATTTTTGAAGAAGAAGGGAGAGCCAAAAAGCTTCAAGGAAATTCTTGAGTATATGTCATTTATGGGCCTTCCTGAACAACAAAAGCGTACTCTGGCTGCAATTCTTCGGAAACACGGACGGTTAGAATGGATTCCAGACCCAAAGAAGAAAGTACAGACGTGGGATTCTGGCAAGTTCAAGCATAGGCCTATCATCAATGTGCGAACGAAGGATCAACTTCTGGCGTATCTACAAAAGAAAGCGGATGCTCAGGGTGTCTCGGTGAAGGAACTCAAGGACGGCTGGCCAGACTGTGAGGAGGCCATCACTGAGTTGGAGAAGCAGCATCGTTTACTTGTCACCCGGACGAAGAAAGATGGACATGCCCGCATGGTTTGGGCCGATGACCCTACGCTTCGCCATGCTGTTGAACCTGAGTTTGAGGCAATGTGGCACCGCATCGAACTAGCAGATCCGGATGATCTTGTTAGGAAGCTTATCGAGGCCGGCCAAAAACCTGCCAGTGAGGATCCAAGCAAGCGAGTGAAGGCACCACCAAAAGTGAAGGATAAGAAGAAGAGGCCGCCGAGAAAGGGTGGCCGGACTACCAATGTTCATATGGAGCATCTACTGAGAGATTTTGACCACTTGAGAGGCTGAAAAGAATGGTTTACAGGGTATACTTAACTCATTGGGTCATAGGGGAATGCCAATCCTGCCGGGGGGGTAGACTCAGGGACTTCATAGCTTTGGGCATTAGCGACGGCGTTCGGGGAAGTCCATTTAAGGTGATCGTCTAGGATGGCACACACTGCAACAGACAACAAAAGCCATGTAATAGATATCAATATATGGGTTCGGATCCGTGGGTATCTCTCATCCTTGGAGCTGCTGTGATGTATGCTGTGGAGATTTGTGTCTCCATCATATCTATACATTGCTCCGTGCCTGTGGGAGAGAGTTGTTATGTTTCACAAATGTGTCCAGCCCGTTTGGTGCCCCCGTAGAATATCCCACGATCCAGGTACTCCATCCCGCCACATTTCAATACCAACGTTGCCAAGTGTGGCTATGCAAATGTGAAATAACGCACAACTGACAAGGGACCCGAAAGCTTAAGCTCCGAGGGGCCCTGTTTGGGCTTTATGCAGGTGGAGTACAGCACACATCGGAAATCTGCACTGTACTATACAGTCGACGTCACATATACTCCGTCCGTACAGGCTAGATGTTGGCTCGAAAGTGGACTGTGCAGTGGATCCTCAGCACCCCCCCACCTTCCAAGAAGCGCCCAGCAAGGAACAAACACAGATCGTCCAAGCTTTATGGACCAGGCAAGCTGAAGTCGTCTCCACCCAGTCCTGCTGTTGGTCTACTTGTATTTGGGAAAAGGCGCTCGTCGTTTCTCCTACAACTCTACACCTTTGTCCGTCATAATTCTTTTAACATTGCGATCCCCATCAACGGAGAGATATCAATTGGCTTCAACCTCCACTCCTTGGCTGCAATCAATATCCACTGCGGCAAGCCGTTCTCTCTACGCGCTAATCCTCTCTCAGTACATACTTTGAGACCTGACGGACATTCATCTGCGCGGTGAAACCCAACTCTCGCAACATCATTCTCCGACCAAGACGCTGTCGCGACTCAAGGCCTCTCCTAAACCAATTTGCCCATAATATTCTGCAGCACAGATCAGACAGAGCCTAGTCATTTGATATATTGTCGATAAACACCCCGCTCCGTCTCCGTCCCGTCCAACACCAGCGACGTCGCAAACCAAGGAGGCGCAGCAACTCCCAGGTGTTCCCCCACACAGCGACAGAGCCTAAATCGCAACCCCGATCGTTCCCTTGCAGCGAATCCAACATGACCTGTGAGTTTTCCCTGCCAAATCCCAACTCTACGGATATATTGTGATTGGCTTTGTAATGGGAGTGCTGGCGGGCGGGGCTGCAATTCACCCCAGTGGGGAGTCCGCCCGCCCTGCTTTCGGCCACTACCACCTCAAAGCTTCCTTGTCCTTTCGATAGCTACTTTGTCCACGCGGGGGGCTTACGAGGCCTAATTCTCTCATTTTCCCTTATGAAGGAGGTTCTGTCATAAATCTCTCAGAAACTGCTTTTATGTAGCGGCTTCTTGAGAGATTTATGATACAACTGCGAAACTTGCGGAAACTTGCTCTAGGTATCGTGTGGGGCAAATGATCAACGTCACCCAGGAGCTTCAAGTTCTGGTTGTCATTAGCGCCTCATTACCCGCTACTCTATCGTGGTTGCTGCTGCGCAAAATAGCCAAGCACTGCCCTGGTTTGCGGGACAATCGGTGTGATTTCTTCCAACGCCCGACAAATAAATTATTGGACTTTTATAAGAGACGAGTGGCTGACCTCGACTTTTAACTACAGCATCACCCGCATTCAAGCGCTTCATCCGCACAGCATCGAACAGCGACAGACGTGTCGCCACGGACGAGATGCCGGCCCAAGACGAGCGCACCAGCCTGCTCAATGGCAATATTAATGCATCATCCAGCGATAATACATGGAGCTCGGTCTTTGCAAGGTCGTCCACGCCAGGAGAACAGAGCGATAATCCAGTCATCCGGTTCTCTGCGGCATGTTTTACTGTGGCAAAGATAACGCTGTTTAGCAACTATGTAAACATCCTCCTGGTCTTCGTGCCGCTTGGAATCGTCGCTGGCGCCACAGGGTGGGATCCAGTTACAGTCTTCGCGCTCAACTTCTTTGCCATTATGCCATTGGCGGCGGTTCTCTCTTTCGCGACTGAGGAAATATCTATGAAATTGGGAGAGACTCTGGGAGGGCTGATGAATGCGACATTTGGTAATGCCGTTGAACTCATTGTACGTTCTGGTTATCACAAGAGAGGTCTGAGATATACATGCTAACCCAAACCCAGGTGTGTATTGTTGCCCTCCGCAATGGCGAAATCCGCATCGTCCAGTCCAGCATGTTGGGCAGCATTCTCTCCAACGTCCTCCTCGTCCTCGGCTGCTGTTTCGTGGCCGGTGGCATCCATAACACGCGCACCGGCACCGTCCAAGGAATTGAGCAGAGGTTCAACTCAACAGCTGCAGGCACAATGTCCTCACTGTTAATTCTCGCCTCTGCCTCTCTGATTATTCCAGCCACGCTATACACCGTTATCGCCGGTTCCAGTGATAACACAGAGGAGACCATGCTTTGGCTTTCGCGCGGCACCGCCATCATCCTCCTGATTCTATACATCCTATACCTCGCCTTCCAGCTCCGCACCCACGCCAACCTTTTCAACGCCGAGCACGAGGCCGGCACCGAGACGGACGAGGAGCACAATCCCGAGGAGCCGCAGATGAGCCCTTGGGCCGCAACCATCGTTCTGATCCTTACTACCATCGCCGTTGCTTTCTGCGCTGAGTACCTTGTGGACAGCATCGATGCTCTCGTTGCCAAAGTTCACGTCTCGAAGACGTTCGTTGGTCTCATCCTGCTCCCTATCGTGGGTAACGCCGCCGAGCACGTCACTGCTATTGTGGTTGCGTTGAAGGATAAGATGGATTTGGCTATGGGCGTTGCGGTTGGCAGCTCTATGCAGATTGCCCTGCTCGTGACACCGTTCTTGGTGGTTTTGGGGTGGATAATTGGGCAGCCCATGACCCTGCACTTCGAGACCTTCGAGACAGTTGTATTCTTCCTGAGTGTGCTTGTGGTATCGTACGTGATTGCTGACGGCAAATCAAACTATCTGGAAGGCGCTATGGTAAGTTTTTCCATTTTCTCTTCATTGCCGCAATGCAGTTTCTAACACAGACTAGTTGCTCGGCCTCTACTTCATCATCGCCCTCGCCTTCCTCGTCTACCCCGACGATGCATCAAGCGTGCCAGAGGGTGTCAAGCTCGCCGTCCGCAGCATGCTCAAGTGGGACTAAACACCATAGTATTTCCGAACTTACAGCACGGGGTGATAGCAGGATACCGTCACCGCTAAGCTGCACTTGGATAAACGTATAGTAGTATACTTTTCACCCTGCGGGTTCTATCCAGGGTCTCTGGGCGGGAACCAGGGGAATTATTAAATTGCCCGAGGCAACAATAAGGGGATCTATGAGGCTGTTTGGTTATTTGAGGCGCAATAAAGGAGTTTATTGGAAATGGGTACTGTTATGTACTGAACACTTTACACACTTGTAGCTATATCATTTCTTTTAGTTAGTATATAATAGGAAGAGTTGGCTGTAGAATTGCCTTATATCAACTGTAATTAAAGCAAAGGCTTTCAATCGCTATGGGCCATTATTATTATATTGGTTACTCAGAAACTCAGCCGAAGGGAGAGCGTGTGTGCGGGTGATGCCACCTGAAAGTCGCCGAGGGACTGTATTATACTATGAAAAGTTAAGAATCTATGTCGGCAATTTAAGCTAATGGTATTTCTCTCTTTGCCTTTCCGTTCCCACAGAACACATCTGGGATGGCTTCTCCTTTGTTGACGCTACCCTCTTGTTTGAAATCACATTGATGCGAGAGAGAAGACTTATATAACCAAGCCCAAGGGAACTAGCATAGGGTCCAGGGGTAGGTTTGCTGTGTCTTCAGCAGCTCCTCCTCTTATATCATGTGGCACAATGCGCTTCAATATCCCGCCTTGAGGCTTGCTTGATATAAGTGTCGCGGATCTGGTCGCCCATGGCCGAGCTGCGGGGCTGTCTCGAAGCCACATAACATTGGGCTACCACCCCTTTCATCCGCCTACCGCAGTGTCTTGTCGCGCCGAGCTACAATCTTCGCAATAATCCGTTCAGTGGTACCCTTTATTTTAGTTGCAGTTGGCGTAGTCACTGCTGTCATCCAGAGTCCCTATTCAGACTTTCAGGAGGCACAAGTAATTACAACATCACAGCAATTCTACGAACGTCGTTGTGGGGATCCCAGGGTCCGAAACCGGTCTTGTCAATTATAATAGCATATCGTTGTGTTTAATTTGCCTAATCCCCCTTTTAAAGACCAAGACACATCCGTCACTACCGCAGTAATTGGACGTCATTGTGCCACTGCAAGTATTTCCTCTGTCACCAACCACATATGACTTTGCTAGCAATTCAGGAGGTCCCTTCAAGCTATCTGTTACTTCATTCTGACCTGAGTCAATGATACCATAATTCGTTTTTCCATCCCTACTTCGTCGGTAGTCTTGAACTACTCTGCGCCCAGCTTTCGATTGCCCGGGCTTGTAGTGCATGTTCTGATCTGATATGTTTCGTGGATAGAGATCCAGTATGTCGGCCGTGGATGCAAGTATGCTGCACAGTAGTACCCACGGCTGCCAGGAGCACAGGAGCAATATCCTTCTCTGTACCTTTTTCGATACATTCGCCACGGCTCCGCCCGTTAGAAATTCCTGGCTCAACCCCGACCTTCCCTGGTAAGGATGCAGCTGATCAAGAAACTGCTTATCTCCATGTAGGCTCTCTTGTGACCTGGGGCTGCCACATCTCCTTCCACAACAGGTACCCTCTGATATCACGCCATCAGTCTGTACATCATGGTTGTGCTGTAGCTTTAGTTTGCAAATATCTTTAATTTGCAATCCACCCCCCCCGTAGCGATCACACACCGAATTTGGACCTCAGGTGCCGCCGCCTTCTTCGGTGTTCCCGCAGCCCCGCCATTTTGCTCTTCTGGCGCTTTCTCCCCTTTAACAATCCCCGGTGCCCACCGAATACATGTAACAAAATGCTCATGCGCATCTCGCAATATCTTGACACACTTTCCTTGTTGGCTTAAGTCCCAGCACCGCAACGTCTTGTCGTCCGACACCGAAAACAGATATTTGCCACCTGGGTGGAAAACGAGGTCCCTCACCCAATTGTCGTGGCCAATGAGTGTCATGAGACAAGTCCCCCGAGCATCCCAGAGCCTAATAGTCTTATCTCTCGACCCGGTGGCCATAAACTCAGCAGTGCTACTTGCGGGCGGGGGCTTCTTGAGCCCAGCCAGAGTCGCAAAGTTTTGATAGGAAGCAGGTGGCGCCCATGCGCAGCACTCGTTATAGTGTTCGTGGCCAAACATGGCCTGTTTGCTTTCCGGATTCGCAGATGAGATGTCCCATAGTCGAGCGGACATGTCATCACCAGTTGAGAGGAGGAAACGCCCATCAGAGGAGGGGCTCACGGCACGGATCCAACCAGCATGGCCGTGTAATGTTTTCACACAGTAGCCAGTGGTAGCGTCCCATACCTTTAGAGTTTTGTCCCTACTTGCGCTAACAAGCAAGTTTCCGGATGATGACCCGGAAGGTATGAATCGTACGGCACTAACACTGTGGTCATGGCCTGCCAAAGTCCGGATATTCTTGTAGGCATCTGCAGGGTCCCATAGCTTGATTGTCAGATCAGAGCTGCAGGATGCCAGCAGTACACGACCTTTCGGTCCACCATAGTCAAGGTCTAGAATTGCTCTCGTGTGTCCTTTAATCGTCGTCTCTAGTTCCCCAAGCTCCCAATCCCATATCTTAATAGTATAATCGTCAGAGCCAGACGCAATGGAGGAGAATATAGGATGGAAAGCGACGCAGTTGACGGTGTCTCGGTGCGATTCCAAAGTGTGTCGGGCAGGAGTTTTTGGAAGCCACGCGGTGGGGTCTTGATTCCGCTTCGACAAGGACGTAGGCGTCGCATTGTCAACTTCAGATTGCAATTCCGCATTTCGGGATTCGAGGTCCATTATCTATGACAGAAAGCTTGTCAGACAAACCTCCAGAAGGGGCGGTCAATGTGGCAGACTGTGGGGAAGGCTGCATTCTGGTCGTACCTTCTTTTGTAGCCGGACGACGCTTGTCCACTTTTTCTCCAGCAGCGATTCATATTTCTTTGCTGTGGCTGCATCGTAGACATCTTCTCCAAGACTCAATTCTTCCCTGAGGGCAGCGGCTGTGTTTGGTAGGCTATTCGCCGATAGGTATGCTATGATCGACTTGTGTCTGGGAATGCATCATCAGCATCAATCGGAACTTCAGCTATTATCCACCATGAGATATACGTACAGCTCTTCGGCTTGTCGATTCGTTAAGATGGCGCCCATCCTGGGGGCGTTCTTATTGCAATGATCACAAAGAGTTGGGTTCGCAGTTGGATTCCCTCTTTAAAATTGTTGTCTTGGAGTAGCTGACATCGTCGCATGCAAGAACAGAAACGCGCAGAAGGGTCAAGAAAGAAAGCTGCGATGTTGTTCAAGAAATTCGAGTTTCGGGATATCGACTTAGCGAGCGGTATGGATGTCTGAGAGGCGTGGACAAGTCAGGAACGATGGTGGGGGTCGGTGGATAACATCAGTCAACGACCATCGACGTCTCGAGCTAGAGTATTCCAGTTGTTTCGGTCGGCGGCATAAACTTTTAGAAACGCGATAATGGCATGGAGAACGTGATGTGATACGTACTGTAACCCTGCGAGGTACGGACGCTGTGGATAAATATTTTTTCTACCCCGCGGCGGTTGACACACTTTCGTTAGGGCTTGGAGCTACACGTGCACTTTGAGATAACAAAATATTTATTTCTCAACTCTATTATTACCGCTGTCGATGGCAAAGTTTATAAATACTGTAATTCCTGTCTTGTGCTAGTTATTTTATATTTATCGAGTGTTCACACTAAAATGACGAGGCATTTCGGCTCATAACGCGCAGGAGAATAGTGTATGAATATGAATGCAAGCGTTAAGGCAACAGAAGGAGATGGAGACAAATGAATAAGCACACCAAAACGCTTTTTGTGGAATGTCAATCAATATGGACAACAGCAATGACGTCGAATATGACTTCGACAGCTCTGATATGAAGTTCGAGGAGCGTCCAGATCAATTATGCTACCGGGAGCCATATCCAAGCCGTCATAAACCGCCCATTATAAAACCGTGATCTGTAGGGTAGCATCAAATCCAATACAGTTTCAAAGACACTTGCTCATTCAGAGTGCTCGCCGGAAACTTAATATTATCAGATCTATGGATTAACTGCTTCATAACTTTCCGACTACACACCCTCGATTAAAATCACGTATCTACCGTCAAGCTTGAGGGGGGTTCTTGTTTCTGTATGCCGCTTCTTACCACCAGTGCTTCTCACAACCCCTTCCTATCAGTGCGTACCCCGCACCAGCGCCACCGTCGTTACATACCTCATAATCAAGCTACCATTTCTCACCGACCAGCGTGACAACCAAGTTGTCAAGGACTAACCCATTCACTCGCTCAATTGTTACATCGTTATAACATAGACAAGGCTCTAGCGGATTATTTGTGATAGTCCCAGCGCGGAACCTTTCGTAAAAGTTAGATAAAGCAAAGGTGGAGAGAGGGCCATCCTCACTGAGGAGGCAAGGAAGTAGGTGTTTATGATGTATGATGATATTCTATTTTAGTTTTAGTTATTGCGAGACACGGATCAAGAATAATAATTTGTGGTTTTAAGAAATCAAGAATGGTATTTGAATATCCGTTATATATTTTGGTCAATTAAACAACATTCCACTCGCCAAAAAAAAAACCCCTTCAAACACTACTAATTGTAAGAGTATAACTTCCATCAAGAAATGCTCGCCTCCATTAATTGCTACCTAGCATGGTCCACGGGGTTCTAGTTTTCGTCATCATTCACGATATACCAGAGTGATATCTCAAAGAGCTTCTACAAATTAGTCATCATTACTCCTTGGATGCAAACCAGCAGCGCTGAAACCCTCTGCATGGGGAGCTCTGCCCGTTTCGAAACACCCGCCTATATTCCAGAACCACGGCGGAATTGTGATACAGTCTAGTCTTGGCCCTGAGTCTATAAATACTCGTTCCTGTGGCACCATCAAGCGCCCCCACCGTTCCCAAGCGCAGCGCCGTTTGAGAAGGCGCTCGTCTGTCTTTACAAAAATAAACTGGAGCATAAGGGATATTCGAAGCGCTGGGATCGTCGTGGATGGGATGTAGACGCTTCATGTATGAGGGGGGCCGGCGCTAAAGTAGGGGTCACAGGATTCGGGCGCTTAGCGCTCTCCTCGTAGTAGCCTATCAAAGAGCGATGCGCGCTTGTACCTGGCGATAAGTGTTGTAGACGCTGTACTGCCCCTCCAAGGCATCTGGAGATTAAGGATGATTGTACTCCGTGCGACAGTTGATTGTGGTCGATATTGCATTGCGCAACTAGGGGTCGACGATCACGAGCACCCTCAGACGAGCACGTTTCTTCACATGAAGAAGTCTAGGGTTAGGGTCTTGAGCCCCGATAGTTGCCTCGCCGCAGCAAACCTCGGCCACACCATAACTCGTGGCCAGTACAGCTGGGTATATCATGCGGCTGTCCAGCTGGCATATGCCGTCACGAGCGAGGAGAGTTCGGAGGTCAGCGACAGGCATGGGATGGACGATTGGTTGGGTGGGTGTTTCAACGCGGAGCAAGGCTAGCGAATCAAATATTGGTGTGGCGGGGACGACGCGGGTGGCTTGACCGGCGGATCCGCGGTCGACATAGCCTCGTTTGGGGGTCAGGGGTTCACTCATCCGATTACGCGGTATGCAACTATTTCTTCGGTTTTCAATAGTTGCTTCTCGTGGAGAACTCCTTACCTGAAGATCTCCTTTATGGGACAGGAAGGCTTATGCACCTTACTCCTGATCCTGTAGGCCAACTGTAGGCAAAAGGGGAGAGATGATGCATCGTAATGCCCTGCACAAAAAAGGGGTTGGCTGGGGTGTTCACAACTCAGGGCTATGCAGAACCCCCTGCATAACTTCTATGTGCTGGCATCCCGTTAAGCTTATGCTATCAGCGAATCTTTGTACCATCTTATCCGGCCCATCATCCAAAATGGTGCGCAACTGGCCTACCAATTTCCCATGTCAACACATTGTGTTTACCAGCCTGTTTCAGCATTCCTAATAGAGGTTTGAGACGAATCAACAGCCTTACGATCGTGTTGTGGTCAGATCGCAACCCAGCAGATCTCATGTACATCAATCATGTCCAAGGCGATCGCGGTAATATGGTAAATCTGGTAAATAGCCGTGGTTGAAACATTCATAATTTGCAAACAAAATGCGTAATTTTGTGCCTCCCCTCGCATGAAAAGCTGGAAGAGTTCGGAGATGAGATGGCGTATTGCCTTTAGGACTTCGGAAGCTGAATATCTGTCCCCCCTCTGATGCTAACGATGCATGAAATGACCAAGATCGACGACGCGTATTTGTATACCTAACGCCACGGTCAAGGCGTCACTTTCTGAGCCACTCCGGAATACTCTATTGCCAGCTACCCCACTGTCTCTCGTGGCGTGGCTCCTTTAGGTAACCATGTAAGACATTTGACAGCATTGTTACCTTGAAGTGGGACCAAGTCTCTGGTTATCGTACGGGCCATTGTTTGGATGAGACTCTTTCGTCGTCGTCCGATGCCCGTTCAGCTGGTGGCCTCCTGGTCAGCTTATGGCGCCCCCTAGATTCTGAAACGGCACAGTCCACTGTGTCGCTGGCCAGCTGTGATCCAGTCACGATACAGATAAAGCATGTGAGTGAAGTAGATGAAGAACCGTAATTTGCGCCCGTGTAGTTTGAATGCCCCCGAGTGTGCCAGTCAGATGGCCGTATAGTGTCTTAGGACCAAGGTTGTCATACATTGCAATTTTATGATCGACATTAGGTAGCAAGGAAAGAGAAGCTGTGAGCTAAGCCGGATTTCAGTGGCTCTGAGTACTTGTCAGTTGTGTTGGTAGGGCGAGAACGTGCTATTCCCGATTCTCGAGATACCACAGGCCTGTCCCGTACCGGACCACGCGAGAGAAGCCGCGAAGAGTCCTGGGCCAACCATGGGAATGGAGCTGGCGTAGGCCCTTACGATTCTGCACAAGGCAGTCGTTAGACTTCATATTCCGGGTTGGCACCTTGTTGGCGTTGCCAGGGGTGCAGGATGTCTGAAAAATAATGGAATAATGGGTGTCGTAAAATTGAAACAGGTGACAGAATACAATGCCCTTATTATGGTCTTTTCTGAATAAGTATAACCACGTATCCCTCGTCGTCGTCCTCGATCGATTTTCCCATTGTTGTATGCTCGACGTCTTGTCACGACGATAGTAAGACCTGGCTCCTTTCTCACCACCATCGAAAGGGATTGACAACAACGGTGTATCAACACATTCACAGTCGATATACCCAGACGACAGTCACAGTCGACTTCTCAAACACACGAAAACCCACAAAATCATTCCCAAGCGCCCTCGTTGATCGAACTGTGCTCGAAGCCTGTCACTGCATTGTATCATCCTTCCTTCGCCGCAGCCAAGCCAACCCAACGAAGTCTCGCAACACCGTCAACCTCGCTCAGCTTCTAGCAAATCTAGTCCGCGCCACCAACGCAATACCCGCTCTTCGTCGCCAGTCACGGCATCCTTGCCAGCTCATTTCATTTGCCGCGCTCCAGTTTTGGGTCTCCGTACCGGTGGCCTTTCAAACAGGGTCGTGTTTGTGTTGCCGCTGAGCGCCAAAAGAGGAGCCCGCTTCGCGCCAAAAGAGGAGCCCGCTTCGCGCCCTTCGGTTCCCCATTTAGCACCACCTCGCCCTATCAAACCCCTGCACATCGTCGTTTGACGCAGGCGTTCTCCAGCAACAACAAGGCCACACTCCAGCTACACTGAGAAGCCTCCAGGCTTTTAAGGTCGCTCATTTCCGCCTGTTGGCTATCTCTGCCTCGTCATCATTAGCGGTGTTGGATTCCTTTTTTCCTTTCCTTTTTTTGAACGATACTCTCAATAAGACTTGTTATACGACTCCTTCGACAAATCTATAATCCTTAATATTTATATTCTGCTGGTCAGATTACGCCTTTTCATTCGCGCAGCCAAAAAAGTTCGTTGTTGTTATTCGTCAACCTCAGGTCTCGGTCCTTCTCGAAATCCAGCGGTCAGCCTTCTCGTCAGCCTCAGCCTTGCGCACCCCACCACCATTACTACAATAACAATTGTCGCCAATAGACAATAGGAAGTCCCTATTGTAGAATCCATTCGCACGCTCAACAATCACCTGGCTGTGCATTGAAGTACCTGTCAATACTAAGCCTCATCTTATATCTTCTGTGGATTTATTTCTCCAGTTGATACTTCCTTCCCGTACACCGACATTTTCTGGTTAGCTTTGGCTTCATTTTCTCACATTCAACACTCAAAGCACCAGCATTTTCAAGAATAACCCACCAACATCTTGCAATGGATTCCACCAACCGTCACCACGATCAGGATGCTGCCCTCCAGCACTTCGTCTGCTCTCCCGTTACAGAAGATATGATTACATACCTGGCTGAGATGGCTCAGGCAGTCATTCAGTGTGAGACTTTCCCCACCACAGAACAGGTTCATCTTCAACAAGTCCCCACACCACCAACGACACCGCCACCAGCAATGTCCGCTGCCGACCTCAAGATCCCATCTCTTGAGCAGTTCATCACTTCCCTCGTCATTCACTCAAACGTTCAAGTCCCGACATTGATGACCACTCTTTTGTACCTTCACCGTCTCAAGAAGAAGCTACCACCCGTTGCCAAGGGTTTAAGATGCACGACTCACCGCATCTTCCTCGCGTGTCTTATCCTCTCTGCCAAATTCCTCAACGACTCGTCGCCAAAGAACAAACACTGGGCTGGGTATACTTCGGTACCTTCGACGTCATACCAAGATTTTTCCCAATTTGGCTTTTCTAGGAATGAGGTCAACCTTATGGAGAGACAGCTCCTTTACCTTTTGGATTGGGATCTCAACTTTGGTCTCGCAGAGCTCGAGGGTCACTTTGAGCATTTCTTGGCCCCCATCCGCAACGCTATTCAAGAGGAGAGACAGATCAAGAACCGCCACCGCGAATACCTGGCGCAACGTGAGGCCGAGCGCCACACTCTGAGAATCGCGCGACCGGCATTGGACGACTTCAAGGAACTTCGCACAGAGACTACTGAGCCAACAGTAGCACAGCCAAGAGCCATGTACAACTCGGCAAAGGCATACAAGGCCGAGTTCCTCAAACGTCGCACACCATCTGCATCAGATATTCCGGATCTCTCCCGCAGCGGCTCCGCCGATACTACCGGCTCGTACAGCATGGGATGCTACTCTGGCAATTCATCTCGCGAGTCTAGCCGCAGCCGATCAAACACACCGATATCACGGATTCCATCCATGAACTCCTTCCAGGAGGATCTCAAGGTGGACATGTACGCCAGCCAGTCTGACGACTACTACTTGCCAGTTGCTCCCACGATGAGCCCTGAGCAAGTCTACATCGCCGCTCCCACCCACGGCAAAGTCCAACCGGACATCACCACCATGTACGATATTGAGCAAGCTACACAGCAGTCCTCCCGCCGTGCCCGCATGGGTATGAGCATGGGAATTGGCCGCAGCCAGAACATCATCTCCCGATTTCTAGGCAGCCGCAACTAGATGGGAATTTCAGGGATACTACCCTTGAATGATGATTTTCACGATACCTTCTCCTTTTTGTTTATTTCTTTTTGCATCGCGATGGCGCATGATGGGTATACACAGGTACTTGGGAAGCATATGAAAAGGAGTCTTGGTAATAATGTTATGGGACTGGGAAATTGTACTGGTCGCGGAATAGGAGAGCTTGCTGGTAGTACTACTACCCCAGTACTCTACAGATGGTAGAAATATAACCCTCATACCGATGGCAATCTTGTTTGTGCCCAACATTGTACTGTGACTTGTAACATTTGAAGTCGCCACTCTCACTTGATGGATAAAGAAATGCGATCGTGCGATCAATCAAACGCACTATTGCCATCGGATTACCAAACCAGATATGATGTGCAGTGAATGATTGGGCATTGTGGTGATGCTCTCCACCTCCTCGCATACTCGCCTACGGTCTGGATTCCGAACGTCGAGTCAGGAGCTGCATCGTCAACGGGAAGAAGGGGATCTCCTGTCTTCCCAGCAGACCGCCATTTCCTGACAGGAAAAGGATTAGTCGCGCCTCCTACCCCCTTCTCTTCGTATACGAAACGAAACCCGAGCTCTCTGAACTATCGATGAGGTCCCGGAGCGATGCATCCTTACGTGGTTGTGGGTAATTTTGCAGAGTGGTACATGTGCCACCGTAATGTCGGAAGAAAGACCATTAATAGCAGGTAAAATAAAACAAAATTCTCCTAAACCGATTCATAGTGACTGGCTCATTTAAGCCCTTGATATGATAATTTATAGCACTGTCTGATTGATTCTATTCACAATTTGTTGTTACATGCATGTAATAGACAGCGGTAGCGGCAGTCAAATTCACATGTACGCTACAAAACTGTGCGGGTACGTACCTCGCGATCTCGACCATCCAGATCTTCGCACCAGTTGGGGAAACAGCGCTAAACCCCATGTAATGCTGTGGCGCCAAGTGAGCTCCCACACCCAACCCCTGGGGACTAACCCTGTTTTGGTGTGTGGGTGCGTTTTGTCGCGCTGTCACAATTTCTCCACAGTTCCAGATGTGCGCCCTGTGCGTCCTTTTGCCCTTCATTGTCTCTGCGGTTTCACGGCCGCTGCACAACGCTTCTTCAGCTTTTCTTTCTGCCATCTACAAGTGGATTTTTGGTGGGACTAACATCACCGGTTCTGACGTCGTTGCATATTTTGCTTTTCTGCGGAGAAAAGAGGCTTGCGACTGTGTTGTGCTTGGTCGCTTGAGGGGCAACTGATTGACAAAGAGACTGCTGGGCGCATCAACGAAGCTCTACCCAACCTTGGGATTCACTTCACAAGACGCCCATCATGGCACTGGGGGAGAAGTCGCAGAGTGCGACATTCTACGGAGTGCCAATGAAACATGTTTCCCTGATCACCGTGAGCTCTTTCTCTCCTGCGATACTGATGAAGTCATACTAACCTCGGTGCCTGCAGCTCACCTTCCAAAACTCCGCCCTCATTCTCGTATGTCTCCATACGGTCTCCCAATATGAATTACCGAACACCTATACTGTCAATTTTGAGAATATGGAACGGTGGCTGATAAAAACTAGATTATGCACTACTCTCGCATCATGCCCGTTGTCGGCGGGCACCGCTACTTGACATCCACAGCGGTCCTCTTGAACGAAGTCCTCAAACTATCTGTCAGTTTGACCATAGCACTATACGATATCTCACGAACGATGCCCCCATCGACACCTGCCACGGCACTCTTTGAACAACTTTACAACTCTGTGTTTTCCGGCGATGGGTGGAAGCTTGCGATCCCAGCGTCGTTATATACCCTTCAGAATTCTCTCCAGTATATTGCGGTGAGCAATTTGGATGCTGTTCACTTTCAAATTTTGTATCAACTAAAGGCATGCCCCCTCGGCCTTCCAAAAAAGAACAGCAAACTAACCATTTATGTGTTTTAGATTCTTACCACCGCCCTTTTCAGCGTAACTATGCTTCGACGCACACTTTCCGGACGGAAATGGACCGCTCTTGTACTTCTCACGATTGGTGTTGTGATTGTGCAGCTTCCATCTTCCGATAAGGTCTCCTACGCCACCATTTTGGAAGATGCATCCAAATTTGCATTTCCTAGATCATTCCACGAGGTTGGACAGGCGAGCCAGCACGTGGCAGATGAGGTAATGAAGAGAAGCCTGTCGGTATTATCAAAACGCTCTGCTACTTATGAGGGCATCGACAAGGATCTTGGCTTTGACAAGCCAGCCATGAATTACTCCCTCGGCTGCATCGCCGTCCTGACTGCCTCTGTTATTTCGGGATTGACTGGTGTATACTTTGAGAAGGTTCTGAAGGACAGCTCGGCATCCATCACGGTTTGGACGCGCAATGTTCAACTCTCATTCTACTCTCTTTTCCCCGCCCTACTCATTGGAGTGGTGTATAAAGACGGCGACGCTATTGCAAAGGATGGATTTTTCGTGGGATACAATTCTGTCGTGTGGACAGCGATCGGCTTCCAGGCGCTTGGTGGTGTTTTGGTGGCAATGTGCATTAACTACGCAGATAACATTGCGAAAAACTTCGCGACGAGTATCAGCATTATCTTGAGCTTTTTGTTCAGCGTTTGGTTCTTTGACTTCAAGGTTACGTTTAATGTGAGTCCCAACTACCCCTTAACAGGTTCTGCATCCATTTGGAGGGTAAGAAGTTTTAACTTGTTATAGTTTGCCATTGGCACTGCAGTTGTCATCTTTGCGACATATCTCTACAGTCTTAATGACAAGGGCCGCAATCGCCCACCACCCATCAACATTGCAAGCTACGAGAAGACGACGATCGACAACGGGTACACTCCCGCCGAAGACAAGAAGAATCTTCTTACTCCGTTAGACATAATGGACACCAACAGAGCGGGCCTGAGCACAAGCCGTCCAAATTCACCAGTCGGGCACTCGAGGACGGGCGCCTGGAAGGGCAAGCGAGAAGACTGAGCTGTCAATTATCCTTGCTGCATATATGGGAATGTAAATCAATAGGCGGAGGAGTAAAACCAAAACTGGGCAGGATTTGAACCGGGAACGGCGAACTATGGCATGGCATGATACCAGGAGTCAAGAGGATGGATTGGGTAGGCGGTTAGACCAGAGGGAAGCATTTTACATGGAATGGATTTTGGGCAGCTGAGACTACGGGACCAACTAGAAGAAGTTTTGGAATCAGCCGAGGTGGGCCGGATGGGAGATATATTTTCGTTCTGCGGAACTTTAGAAATATATTTGTTTGAGTATGATGGTTAGATATTTTACTACCCGTTCTCTTCCTGCATCTTTTACTCTATGTCCTCTTGTTTGAATTTGGATGGAGGCTTCATTTGTACCTAGGTCTTTGTCAATAACTATAAGCAAGCACATGTAAGTGTTGGGGATTCATTCCCCTGAGCAAAATACTGTGCTAGGCTTGACCCAAGACAGTCTTGAAAAGTACTTCTCCATGTCATTCATCCCTGAACACGAAAATAAGATGTTGTGCCTCATATCTCTGCCCTGAGACTCGGTGCAGTCCAGGGTACCATCGAACAAATTATTTCATTGCTCGGCGCGACAAGACACTGCAGTGGGCGTATGGGAAGGGCGGTACGAGTACTCGTGCTGCCCAAAAGTCTGCACAGGGACTGTGCTTCCCGTCACTAACAGTCATTATTAACAGCAATAATTCTAACAAGTTTCTAATAACGATACTACTCAAATGAATTGCTAGCTATATATGTTTGAAAGCTGGTAACCTATCTTCTTATTACCATCTATAGGAACTCAGTATTTATATTTGTAATCATGTAGGAGTAATTTCATTATATGTAGCTGGTTCTCGAAAAGTACTTCTTCATGGGATCCCTGAACGGGATGATTTTAGAGAGGCTAGATTGTTCTCTACAGACGCCGTCTATCATGCTGGTTCCTGGGCTTGCTTATATATGCCTTCTCTCTCGCATCAATGTGATTTCAAACAAGAGGGTAGCTTCAACAAGGGGGAAGACCATCCAAGATGTGTTCCGTGGGAACGGGAAAGGATGAGCCGACTCTATTCCACCACTACTACCAGAGAACCCCAGGCTGCCAATACTCTTCGGTCAACACGTCTGCTTTCTGTATCCACGAAGGAAAATGCTTAGCGGAGAGTATGCAAAACCGTAATATAGCCAAGTTGATATATGATTGTTATACAGAGGGATTTTCTAAGTAATTCAAAACAGCAACAGCTCTAAAGATGCATTGTGATGATATGCATGAATTTCAACCACGGGCTTACAAGGTCGAGGGATGCAAACCAACAGTATTATATGACTCTGTCAGCACGCTCAGGTACCTATCTTGGGTCCCTAGAGAGTGCCCGGCTGAGTATTGCGACTGCGGCATCAAGTTCAAAATGGTGCAAGCTCACAAAGGTCATCTGTAGGTTATTCTCCACCACATCATCAATAAAGTTCGGTTGAAGTAACATACATATGCAAGAACATGAAGCTTCCCTCGACAACGTTATTCTCACTCTTATTGCGAGAATCTCGAAAGAATTCGTGGAGAAGAGGTAACTAGTCACACTAAAAGAGTCTAGCATATTATTATGACCAATGTGGAGTGTCATCGTTTATGCCAGGCACTTTCATTTCACCTCCAAATACAATGGGAGCAGCTGGCGAAAGCCCCTTGCCCCAATAGGTCCAACCCAACCGATTTCAGGATTTCAACCTCACAATTGTCCACATTTCACAGCTGAGTTTCTGTATTCTCAGTTTTTAATCTCCGTCATTCCAATTGATAGGTTAGCATCCAGTAATTACCGCTCCCCTAGTCTTCTCATATATATATCTCCACCGCTGAAATGTGTCTCGTTCAAATGCTGCTTGTCTAAGTCTTCTTGTCTCTTTTGCATCGTTATGGGGTCCCCAATGGATCCACGAATGCAGCGGATCATTGATAATGCTAGTGCAAATGTTGATGATGATGTATATCCCATTGTCCCCTTTTCTCGTGCGAACACTCTGCCGCCATCTCAGTCAACGTTTAGCCGCCATTTCAACAATGGCAATGGCAGCAGCCTCCAGGACTTTTTTTCTTTCAGACCTCCACAGCAACAGATTCCACGACCACCCCAATACGTGGATTCCTTTGGTAAGCTTTTTCGAGTGTTCCAAGGCATACTCTGGGTCTAACTTGGTGGTTGCACAGATAGGCAAGGCTCACAATATGATACCGCGCATCAACATGGCATTGGAGCTCCACGAATCTCGCTCACACCCAGAAGTTTATTGGCTGCTCATGGGTCTACCGCTGCGGGCGATAATTCCCTCCATAGCTATGGTGCTGCGAATGGAGTCCATCGAACTGCAAACAGAGCTTCAACACTTGCAAATCTTCGCACACAGCCTCCAAGTATGAGGATAACCCAACCACCAAGCTCGCCGTACGATACATCTACATTACATCATGCCGAAAATCGATTCAGCCAACTTCAACCTCGGAGGCAACAGCCATCTCCGCCATTCAATTTATGTGAGTAATTCTTCGGCCGGGAAGCCGTGTGCACAGCCGTAGGCTAACATCCATAGCTGGACATAGCTTTACGCCACCTGGGTATCGAAGTAGAAGCCGTTCTCCAAACCTTCCAGTATCTAGTCCAACTAGACGGGTTGTTAGTCGTCGTGAAGTTCGTGCAAGTCAACGGGCAAGATCACCGGAGCCACAACCTATATCCGAAGACAGGTCACCGCACGAGACTCTAGATCCTAGAAGTGCTTTTGATCTTTCTTATGCCCCTCCCATCATAAACGGCACCCAGTTGGTCTCAACGCGTGAGCTCCCTGACAGGTTTCGAGCGATCTTTCCATTCCCACTTTTTAATGCCATGCAATCCAAGGTTTTCTCCGCGGCTTACAAGAGCGATGATAACCTCGTTGTCTCTGCCCCTACTGGTGGTGGAAAAACTGCCATCCTCGAGCTTGCTATTGTGAGGCTCATTGAGTCACATTCTTCTGGACAGTTTAAAATTGTCTACCAGGCTCCTACCAAATCACTATGCTATGAGAGAGCCCGAGACTGGGGAATGAAGTTCGGAAATTTAAATATTGCCACGGCCGAATTGACGGGTGATACTGACGCAGCAGAAATGCGAAAGGTTGGCAATGCCACGATTATTGTTACGACACCTGAGAAATGGGACAGCATCACTAGGAAGTGGAAAGATTATATCAAGCTACTTCAGCTGGTGAAGCTATTTCTTATTGATGAAGTCCACATCCTGAAAGAAAGCCGAGGAGCAACGCTCGAAGCTGTTGTTTCGCGGATGAAGTCCATTGGTGCCAATGTTCGCTTTGTGGCGTTGAGTGCTACAGTCCCAAATTCACACGATATTGCCGTGTGGTTAGGAAAAGATCACACGAATACGCACCTTCCCGCTCACCGTGAGACGTTTGGGGAAGAGTTCCGCCCGGTGAAACTTCAGAAGCATGTTCATGGGTTTGATAACAACATCAATGATTTTGCGTTTGACTCGTTTTTAGACGGGAAATTGCCGGCTCTTGTTGCCAAGTATACACACAAAAAACCAATAATAGTGTTCTGCTTTACGAGAAAATCTTGTGAGAATACTGCTGCGAAACTGGCAGAATGGTGGGCGAGTTCGCGAGTTGTCGATCGTGCTTGGCCATCCCCTACAATGAGAGTGCCAGTGAGCAGCAAAGATCTCCAAGATCTAACTGCCAAAGGCATTGCTTACCATCATGCTGGATTGGATCCTACTGATCGAATGGCAATTGAGAAAGCGTATTTGGGTGGCCAAATAAGTGTCATATGCTGTACGTCGACATTGGCAGTCGGGATTAATCTCCCTTGTCACTTGGTAGTTCTCAAAGGAACTGTCGGATACCAAGATAGTGGCCTTGCGGAGTATTCAGACCTGGAAGTCATGCAAATGCTTGGGCGAGCGGGGAGACCACAATTTGATGATTCGGCCGTTGCAATAATAATGACGCGGCAATCTAGCATTGACCGCTACAAAAGGATGATATCGGGTCAGGATATACTTGAAAGCACGCTGCACTTAAATCTGATTGAACATCTAAACTCGGAGATTGGCCTTGGTACCGTTCATGACCTATACTCCGCAAAGCACTGGCTTGCCGGAACGTTTATGAGTGTCCGCATGAAGCAGAATCCAACCTTCTACAAATTCAGTTGCGATACAGGCAGTAGAGACCCAGACGAGAGACTGGAACAAGTATGCGAACGCGATATAAAGATGCTTCAAGATACCAAGCTTGTCACTTCCAACCAAAGATTTACGTGTACGGAATACGGCCAGGCAATGTCAAGGTATATGGTGAAATTTGAGACTATGCGGTTGCTCTTGAGCATCCCTCAACACGCAGGAGTTGGCCAAATGGTTAGTGGTCTTTACAAGCTTGGGGTTGGAAACTAACCTTGATAGCTGCATATTATATCCCAAGCCTCGGAATTTAAGGACTTGAGGATGAAGCCAACAGAGCGGGCGGCGTTCCGAGAGTTCAACAAGTCGCCATTTATCAAATACCCAATCAAGGAGAATGTCTCAACAACTGCCCACAAAATCTCGCTCATCATACAAGTTCAACTTGGTGGCGTGGATACTCCGAACGATAAGGAGTTTAATAGGAGGCAGTACCAGACTGACAAAGTCCTGGTGTTCGAACGAATCCACCGACTGGTTCGGTGTGTTGTCGACTGTAAAGCAGTTGACTGTGACGCACTGGCAACGCAAAACGCTCTGGAACTGTCAAGGAGTATATCTGCGGAGTTTTGGGAACACCTCCCATTACAGCTACGACAAATTCCTAATATTGGACCAGCTGCTGTTAAGAAAATGGTTACGGCTGGGATAAAGAGCGTTGAAAAACTCATCATGACCGATTCCGCGACGATTGAGCGGATTTTGACTAGGAATCCGCCGTTTGGCCATAAGCTTCTGGATTCGCTGAAAGCGTTCCCACGCCTCGCTTTAACTGCAGAAATTATGGGCAGAATCGTCAATTCCGGACAACTACCCAAAATAAAGGTCAGGGCCCGACTTGGCATAAAGAATCACAAGGCCTCATTTTGGAGGCATAGGCAAATCTCACTGACCTTTGTGGCTGGAATCTCCAACGGAAACCTGGCACATTTTTGGCGTGGTAATATCAAGAATCTCGAGAAGGGGTTCGAAGTGAACTTTTCTACCGAATTGTGGAATTCTAGTGATGCAATAAGCTGTTTCCTTGCCTGCGATGAGATTATTGGGACGGTTCAGTCTGTAATTCTGGCACCGAATAGCCCGGGATCACTGTTTCCTGTTGTACAGCCTACAGAGAAGGCTGTTTCCAAGGTTATTCTCAGCACAGACGATGGTGGCGGGGACAGCGACGCAGATTTCGAATGGGATGGCGATATTGCGGACCATGATTTACTTGCTGCGGTCAAGAATGCAGAGTCGGTTGGTTATGCGGTTGAGGATAATATCTTACCCGACCAGTTTATTGATATTGATGATATCTCGAATCAGCAAACAGCAGCCCCAGGGGAGAATGAGAATGCGGAGAGACCAGAGCCAGCCCAGATGGCCAATGGTAAATGGATGTGTAATCATATTTGTGGAGGGGGAAATGCATTAAAGAATGGTAAGACTTGCAGGCACAAGTGCTGCCACGAGGGTTTGGACAAGCCACGCAAACTGCAGAAGAAGACAAAACAAGATGTTAGCAAAGAGGCCAAGAAAACACCTGAAGAAACCGCCGAAGTGTCGAAATCTGTTGACAAGCTAATGGACCAACAATTGGCACCAAAAGTCTTTGGTAGGAACGACTATCAAATCGACGACGTGGAAATCATCGACCTTTCAGAAAACAGGTCACCTACTCGCTACGAAGAGGTTGCCCCAAAGGATTATAGAAAACTGCATACCCTCCACTCGAACGTATCAAATTCAAAACCGGTTCAGACGCTGAGGAACAAAAAACCGTTGGCGCAGTATGGAAACGGCGCGAACCCATATGATAAATTCCTTGGCAAGAGGGATCCAACAGACAGGGATGATTTGAGTGAAGACAACCTTCCATCCCCGCCATGGCTTCTGGAAAAAGGCGATGCGTCTGCTAATGATGGATATCCTGGGTATATGGCCGATTTGGCGGACGCAGGGTCTCCCTTTGGTGATTTCGGGGACGATATCCCGCACAGTTTGTTTTATGAAGGCGAACAAATGCCAAAAGGGGAGCAGATGCCCGAGGCAGAGTCAGCGCATGAAGTACAAAGAGTGCCTGAAGCAACATCTAGCTTTGTGAATGCTATTGTAGATTACGACGGGTATACAGCGAGTAGCAACCTGGAAAGCTCGAATGAGGAAGCGAGTTTGAAGAGAGGAGGGCCTACGGATATATTACACCCCCCTGAGAAAAGGGCACGGGTGGATGGTGGACTCCAAGACGAGCAAAGTCACTTTGTGTCCTCTGGGCCGGATGCTGGGACTGAGGTCCATGTCAGGGCAGAACAAGAGATGGGGGAACGACTTTCACCGAATAAGGAGGGGTTTAGGCCGGAGTGGCTGGGAGAGTTTGATGCAGAATTTGTGGCTATGTTTGAAGGCGCCGTGGACTTTGCGGTATAAAACCTTGCTATTGATTGCTCTAATGGCTGGGAAACGGGATGCAGCTTTGGGATGTGTGGCCATATAGCTCGGTCTGTTCATCGGCTTCCATGAATATAATGTTTAGCAGATAAGAAAGGTTCGCTCACAGCTCTACAATTTCATGACCAAAATCTGCATAGCCACTTAATAACCACTGAAGAGCAAACTCATGATTATTTGAAAAATATTTTGGTATCATTTCGTCCATCCATCGCGCCAACAGTAAACTAAAAATAGTCGCCATACCCGTCTTCAGCAACACTAAGAGAAACAGCTCCCAATGAACTCGCGAAATGCAATCACTTTTCCTGCAGAGCTAAAATTCCACATCAACCACAGCACGAGGACGAATCGTCGTTTCCACCATTTTGAGCCCTGTTTCCGCCATATTGCTGCTGGTCGTACCCGCGTTGCTGGCGCCCTCCATTCTGATCCTGCGCCCTGTACCCCATATTCTGCTGCTGGGCGTATGGGCCGCGCTGATTGCTGCTGCGTAGGCCGCGCGTGCTGGACTTGGGCAGGCTGTGAAACTCTTGTGGTTCGCGGTCCTGTGGGACGCGCCAATGCGTTAGCAATTGTTAGATAACGGGACGGGACGGGACGGGGCAGCAGGAGGGCACGAGGCTACGTACATCGTACTGGGAACTGTTGCTATTTCCCATGATTGCGGTCGAATCTAGTTCGTCTTTCTAGATTGAGGTTGGGCGGGAGCCGTGGGTACGGAAGAGAGACGATCAGTGTTTGAAAGAAAGGCGATGGAAGAAAAGGAAGACAGCCGTGAGAGGGGAAGGGGTGAGGCTGGACACTTGTCTGTGTATGCGGACCAATTCAGCTGCACCATACATCTACTCGTAGAGTAGCGTGGCTGCGGTCTCACTGGGGTCCCTTCCTTCCACTCCCTCGCACAATTGCCCGTCCCGTCCCAGAGCAAGTGGTTGGCGGGGACTTCGCGAAACCTACCTTCAAGGAGCCTCCCTTTAAGATTTAGTTTTATCTAGTTTATTCTGTACGGGCCTGAGAGGCCTATTGATAAAAACATTGATTTTATATATACTTTTTCTGCCCTACTAAATCGAGTTAGAGGATACATTAATCTCCAGTCTCGCGACGCCTATCATGCTTGTATATGACACACTACGAAAATTTATTGTGCGTGCTCAGATCCTGCAAGATTGAGCGCCTTCCCACTTCGGGACCTATCTTTGGGCACCTTGAAGCCCTGCAATATCCCTGTGAACTCCAACTATATATCTCTGAAATGGCCTTATAGTATAACTTGTAGCACAAGTGAAGAATCATTGTTAATACCACGCAGCCATTTGCAGCCATGGGCCACGCGACTAAAACCGACTATGGCATGAAAGTCCTCGCTGAAGGGACGGAGCCTTTCATTGAGTATAAAAATTGTTTCATAGATTATCTACCAAGGTTTATAGCTAACATAGCCAACTCAGTATTGTCGCCGTTCAGGGTCTAGGATCAGATCCATACTTTACTTGGACGCGCAATGGCATCAACTGGCTTGAACATCTCCTCCCAGACGCTGTGCCAGATGCCCGTATCTCAGTGTGGGGTTGTGACACGCATTATATTGGACCTGTACCACAGTACAATTTGCGCGAATGTGGCGATAGCCTGTTAAGGTCTCTTGATTCACATAGGAACCAAGTAGGTTTAGAGACGTTCCGAGGATTACAATTTCTGATCACCTGTCATTTCGACTATAGAATAAGGAACGGCCACTTATTCTCATTGGCCATAGCCTCGGCGGCATTATCATAAAGAAGGAAAGTCCACACTGGCATGAAGTGTTTAACCACCTAACATTCATAGGCTCTCATAACTGCAGCACTTTATAAAGACAAGTACTCTCTCCTGTTTAGTTCCGTGCGTGGTATTATATATCTCGGAGCACCACACACTGGGACTACTTTCGCAACAATAGCAAATAAGTTCTTCAAGATTGTTAAGCAGATGGACATGGCTATGGTTAACCTGTCTATTATACGGGAGTTACAGGAGGGATCGAGCACACTATTCGAATTGCAACATGATATGCACGGCAATTACAAGTGCAAAGTAGTTTGTTTCTATGAGACCCTACCTACTAAAATGATCCGAGCAATTGTAAGCATTGCATCTTTAGCCTCTGAACCATCTATAATATAGTACTAAGAGGCCTAGCTTGTGTCGAAAGAGTCAGCCTGTTTAACAGATAGTGATGATCTAATCGCTTTGGAGACAGACCATACCGGAATGAACAAATTTGACAGTGCAGACGATGCCAATTTTATTAAAATCCGCGAAGCAATTAGGTCTCTACTTCAATCCATAAAAGAAGGTGATTCCAGAGACAGTGGGTAACCCTAATTATTAGACTTGTGAGGTTATGTGAAAGCTGATAATGCTGGATATAGTAATATTTAGCGGGGTCCAGGCCAAAGGTAACTAAAAATTCTAGAACCTATCATTTTAGCTTAATATTTTAACCACTGACTTACAGGGCAGCCGTTACAAAGGTGGGAATAAAAGGAATACTTTCTTGGGCTAAGCTAATACTATATAGGAAAGGAGGGTATCCCCGACGAACTCTTTCAAAACACTTTAGCGGCAGGGAGAAAGAGCTTGGCCTTATAGACGCTGCTTTTAAGGATGAAGATGAAGAGGATGATACCCCAATTACAGTAGCCATCCATGGGATGCATGGTATGGGCAAAACCGAAGTTGCACTTGCGTATATCCGTTTAAACAAGAGGAAAAGGGATGACGTTATCTGGATCGATGGGAATACCTTCGCAAGTGCACACGCCAGTTTCATTAACACTCTTGGTCTCTCCGCCAGTGACCCAGATGCTATGCTTGACACTCGCAGGTGGCTGGAGGAGAGGGCAAAAAATGGGACCAAAGGATGGCTACTTGTACTGGACAATTTGACGTCCTCCTGTGCTAAATCTTTCTTTGAACACCTTCCAACAGAAGCACCAGCGGGGAGGATACTAATTACCACAAATGAAGAGGACCTCGCAAATCTAAAAACTACAGAAGCGAGAGGAAGGAAAAGATGTATTCTGTTGGAGAAAATGGAAGAATCAGATTCTTTACGTCTCTTTCTTAAATGCTGCGCATTGCCGCCTGCTATCGAGAGAAAAAACGAGACAAACGAGCTAGCAAAACAGATTCTTCAGCTCCTCGGAAACTTACCTATCGCCATTGCCCAAGCAGCCTCTTACCAGAAGAGAGACGGTCGTCATTTAGAAGGCCTCCTGGAGGTATTGAGCAACAGAGATGGCAAGATGGAGGTAATATAGACTCGCAATGCATATTCTTCGCCTCTTCAGTGCTGACGGCACTTTAGGTTCTACGCCACCGCTACAGCGCTATAGATACTTCTATACGCCCCTTGGAAATACTCTTTACGACTGCATTCTCAGAGCTTGAAAAGTCGTATAATGACCGAGCGGATCTCATGCGCCTCCTATCATTTTTGTGTCCCGATAATATCCCCATTCGACTGTTCTCATCATTCAAGTACAATGAAATAGCTACACCGTCAGTGGCAACACGAAAAAAATATACTTGGAGTTGTTTCAAGCGGGAGAGAAGAGCTGTCCCTGCTGTTCAAAAACCGCCACTGTGTCACAAGTTGAGAAGTTTGCTTAGCGATAAGATGAGAAGACAGGAAGAGCTGTACCAGCTTAAAATAGCTTCCCTGCTAGAACAGGCAGTAGAAGTAGACCATACGACTGGACTATCATACACCATGCACGATCTTATTTGCTTTCTCACTCAGAGGGTGGGCGTAACTCCCGACACGAAAATAACCTGGTTTACCCTCGCATCTGATATTCTATACGCAGTGATGACGGAAGAGTTGGAACCAGAATCCGAGAAATTCATGGCGAACCGAGCTATGTGCATACCGCATATCACCGCCCTGGCGCGTATAGACGTACTGGAGCGCTACCGAGTACCGCAGTTTGCGTATATCTGTCATCTGGCAGGCGACTACTTTTACGATATCTACGAAGCGGCCGAGGCGGCAAAGATGTACGATATAGCTATCTTTGACCGAGAGATAGCATGCAAGGAGGGACTGGAGCCAGATGAATACAACCTCCTCTTGTCATTACAATATTTAGGACATGCGCAGCGTGAGCTGAATAACTACGAGGAGGCGCAGGAGCTCTACGATCGAGCGCTTGCGGGTATGACTGCCATTTTGGGTCCAGATGCCCTCGATACTCTCCGCGTGCGCCCGAATATAGCGATGCTGGCAGAAAACCAGGCGCTATATGACATTGCAGAGAAGCAATACAATAAGATAATACAAGGCATGAAGGACGGGGTAGAGACGGAAACGGAGCTGTCCTACGTGAAGGAAGGTCTGGCGCTGGTATATCGAATGAAAGGGTTATATGTTAAGTCGGCCGAGTATCTTGAACAAGTCTGTGACATACAGAACCGCGATCAAAGCTTAAATGAGTATCATCCCAAGGTGATACAAAGTCAGCAAAATCTCGCTATTGCGTATTTCGATCTCGGCCGCTACACCGAGGCCGAAACGATGCTTACCAGCATACTCGAAAGATGCAGGGAGAAGTACGATGACATCCGCGAAATCACCACAAAGGTCATGATGAACTTGGCAATAGTCTGGGTGCACCAAGGCCGCTTCGAGAGCGCAGAAGGCATGGCACTGCGTGCCATCGACCCTCTCAAAGCGGGCTTTGACCCAGTCAAAGAATGCACTCGCTCCAAGCGGCCGTACCTAATTGACGCTCTTGAGACACTGGCGCTGACGCACGAGGAGTTACACAAGAACGCCGAAGCCGAGGCAGAGTACAGAGTGGTATTTGAATCGCGTAAGTCTGTCTTGCGGCCCGACCATCACTTTATATTCAGAGCGAAAGAAGGTCTGGCACGGGTTTATGGTAACTCTGGGTCAGAGAGCGCGAGCCGCGCCTTTCCAATCTTTAAGGAGGTGCTGGAGAATCATACGAGGGAGCTGGGGAAAGAACACCCGGATACGATGCTTACTCTACATAATTACGGAATATTTTTAAAGAAGCAAGGAGGAACGCACATGGAGAAGGCGAGACTGGTTTTGGAGCAGGCATTTGAGGGGAGGACGCGCGTGCTGGGGCCGGAACATCCACTTACTTTGGTGAGTATGGCCTCTCTCATGGGGATGGATGCAGTGGGCAACGGTGAATAAAAAAAATCGGTGATGCTATGAACTATAGACACCCGGGTATCAAGGAGTAGTGTTATAGTGCACATAGTACAGGCCTTCCGGAGCGACCCGGACTAGTGCCATGATGTACTCTTCCATATAAGACGAAGACGATGTAATAAGACATGCAAGCCACGCTAGGTCTATAATGCCTTTGTATCCTCTATAACTGGTCGCATTGTACACTACAGATGTGCGGCGCGAGTAGTGTCCGTGGTGGTCGTGATCGACCACGCTAGTGCAAGAATCCCCTCCAAAGCACTACGTCATTATCCCTTTCCCCACAATCCCCCACATTACACTAATTAGGGAAACAACCAGTCGAGGGGTAAAGGGGAACAGTCTATGACGCAATGACGACCATGACCAAAAATCCCAGCTTCTCCACGCCATAAAGGGTCTTCATCGCCTCAACCCGCGAACCCCGACATTTTGAACCCCAATTTACACATACAACTATCACGAATTACCCACAAATACCACAATATCCCACACCAACCCCATATATACACACAACACGAACCACAACATACCCCACCCGCCAAAATGGTCGCCGAAACCCCCAAACTACCAATGCTGCACGCGAAAGTCAGACAGGAAGTGGGCATCATGGTCGGCTTCATTGCGCTGTTCATAATAGTCACGGCGGTCTTCTCTTTCCTCTGGAACTCGAAGAATACGCGCCACGATAAGCTCGAGGTTGAGCGCCAGCGAGATCTCAAGGCGCAGGGCTGGGGGCTGCAGGGATGGGATAGGTTGGGGAGGGATAAGACGAGGGAAGATACGATGGGGGGTGTTATGCAACATGCTGAGAGGGTGGATGACCCAGAACAACAATATGTAGAGCCGAAGGCCAAGTAAAGGGAGGGATGCTGGATTGGGGGGCTACTAGAGGGAAGAGAAGGAAGAGTTGGAATAGCTTGTTGGGATGTGGAGTTTCGGTGCGGATACCATTCATTTAGTGCATGGTTGTATGATATTGGACCTTGGGGTATTCAATTAATTTGAAATGAGACGACTGTATAAGTCACTATGGTATAAAATAAACATATCAAATCCACTTCGCACCTGATCATGCGTCCTAACACCCATGCGCCCTGCTAAGATACAATTCCCTATCCTCTCTTGCTTATCTCAATAAAAAATATATAGGTAGAGTAGCCCACAGGCTTATATCGCATAATTCTCCGTATGCAAGAAAATCTCATCTTTACTATCATCACCCCAAATATCTGCCTGCAGTCCCGCCACCGCATTCGCGACATCAATGCGCATCGCCGGCGGTCCACACACGAAAACGCACGTTCTCCTTCCCAGAATCCCGCGCCCGTCTGCACCACCCGTCGCCATCTCCTTGAGCATGTACGCCAAGTCAGGGCGGCCGTATTCCGTCGACCAGCCCTCCTTCTTCTTGAGCGGGTTGACAAAGGCGAAGCGCATCAAGTTCTTCTGGAACTCGGTTGGAGTGCTAGGGAAACCGAAGTCAAAGTCTGCGGCTGCGGAGGGGGCAGGTGCGCCGGTTGAGGGGATGGTGATGGAGAGATCGAGGGATTTGCCTGTGCGAACATGTGCTTGTGGCGGTGGGGGTGGGAAGGCGCTGGAGTCTTGGGATGGTGTTGATTGGTGTGATTGGAACCCCTCGGATGGCGCGGAAGGGAAGAAAGAGGCTCGGTTTGGAGATGGCGGAGCGTATTGGAAGTGTGGGGCGTTGTGACTGGGAGATGGAGGAGGGAAGTGGAACTCGCGGTTGCTGAGCCTTGATGAGTTCGGCGAGAGGTAATTCCGTGTGGCGGCATGGCTGTCTTCCGAGCTTTCTCTACGGCCTTCTAGGGCTCTAAGTGATGCCCTTCGAGCAGAGGCTGGATCGGCTGGGGCACCATTGAAATGTTGCTTTGGAGGTGGTGGGAAGACGGTTGGCTGCAAGTGTTTCTGGCGCGGTAAGGCTGTAATGGCATCCTGGTCTTCCTCTCTTAACTCTCGCTCTCTCTCTGGGTCACCCTGTGCCTCATCTCGAATTAGAGCCGAGTTCCTCTTCGACGCAATACCTGCCACAAAGCCGTCCAGCTTGTCATGGAACATGTTGCTGAGAGGCCTTGGCGCGCGCTCGCTGAACCCTTGTATCCTGCTCTGCCTTACGGCAGCAGTCACGAAGAACTGGCAAGTCACTGTATCTGGTGGCGCAAACTCGCGGCAGATGCGGAGTTCCTCGCGGAACCAATCCATCGCCTCAAGCCTCTTCAGCGCCCAGATAACTTCGATCTTTAGGGTTACCGCCTTGCCATCTCTCATCCTTTTGATGAGATTCAAGAGTTGTGACACAATTGCAGTAATACCACTCCCGCCTCCGATTAAAACGACTGTTTCGAAGGCTGCAAGCTCTCTTTGCATCCCACCGTATGGCCCATCAAGGTAGGCGCGATACGTCTGGAAAGGACCCTTTTCAGTTGCGGTCTCGAGAACTTTGCGAGTAAAACCACCGAATGGACGGAAAACTACAGTGCAGTCTCTGTACAACTCGCCATAATCAGAGGGGAAATCTTCGCTGCACAGGGATGAAATTGTGAAGGGATGGTTGTCAAAGACTGAGATCCCTGGCATTCGCAGGTAGACAAACTGGCCTGGGCGCCATTTCATCTGCGTTGGTATGGTGACCTTGATCGCATTCTCGGCCATCAGTTGTACAGCCGCTTCGTCGCCAACTAAGAACGATAGCCTCCTAGGGTTGATCCAGTTCAAATTGAACGCTCGGATAAAGTAGGATAGTGCCCAGATTGCAACGGTGGCGTAGAGATAACTCCACGATGTGAGAAAGTTGCGACAATGCCAGAATAGTAAGCCAACATAGGCTACCGAGACTGGTACGTGGAGCACTAAAAACAGCTCGTACGCCATGCTTCGCAGAAATGGAAGTGATCCAATGCAAAGCCATCCGAGTGGCACGATGCAGGCGATCCCAGTTCCGAAGATGTATCCGCTAGTGTTCGGAAACAGGAGTTGGAACTGCTCATAACCCTTGATATCGCTGGCTGCCTGCATGTAAAATGGCACTGTGTGCACGAGTGCTAGGAATAAGCATAGGTATCCGCCCCATCTATGCAAGACATTTAGTCTCTCGTGGCTAATGCCGGTTAACATCGTTATGAGGTTTGCTTTCATGGAGGAAGCCACAATCCATGGAGTCATTGCTACAGCCAGCATTCCAGCTCGGATAGCAACCGGAGGAGAGCCAAAGGCCATGCTCTGCCAGTACAGAGGCTGTGGCAGGAAGCAGTAGAGAGCAACGAACGCTAACGCGATGGTAATTATGCCCACCACTGCCAACGAGGGAAAGCTGAGGCGCTTCTTCTTATAGTAATTAATTTCGGGGATCGGGCGATAAAATATCCATCGAAATAACGCCAGCGTATCATTGATGAAGTTTATCGAAGAAGCAGATGATTGGTAGGCCGGTCGAATTGGTTTCTCAATCTCGCTGCGCGGGAAGAGTTGATCAACCGTGTTGCTTGTCCCCATATTGCTCATGGCATATTCCGACTCTGGCGAATAAGCCAACATGTGCTTTTGCATCTCTGTTTTGTACAGCGCCTGCCTCATCTTGTCCGTCCACCAATGGTATACACGCGTCGCCGAGACCAAAAACACCATCACGGCGCAAAAGTATGTCCAGCCCAGCGCATATTTTCCAGCCCCAGTCCACGGATCAACTGTGTTTGCTTCGATCTGGCCCGGTAGACTCGACTCTGTCGTTGGTATATTTACTCTCCTTGCTAACTCCGCAACCGTATTTGACACATCCTCCACTCCTTTTCCAACCAAAGTCGACATCTTGCGACTGGCGATGCGATTCCGTGGTTTCGTCGGGGTTTAGTTCCGCCAGGCGCACAAAGTAAGGAGTCCGTTATTGAATCCTCTGGCCCAGCTTGTCGATGTGGTTTTCGAACTGTTCGCTGCACTTCATGGAAGGCCGGGCGAAAAGTGGCCCACGCTCAACCGCAAGAACAGGGTATATGCTTATCAACTGGTATTGGGAGGAAGCGGCGCGACGTCTGAGAGAAATGCCAGATTCCTCAAGTGAGTATTATATAGCGAGCGTCGTTGACACACCACCTAAATCTCCAAAAGCAGAAAGCACCTAGACACGTAAAAAATGGGAGAGTAGCAGAGGGGAGAGGGAGCTGCCACTTGGATAAAGTATTCTTCTCCGTCGTTCTCAATGTATCACCAGATTCCGAACTAGTCGCTCGGAAGCAAGGGAGGTTCCTGCACTACCGTCTAGGCCGTGATCGCTGCAGCCGCCCAGCGTGTTTGGTGGGTTGATGTGGGATTGGGGATGTGTGACTTGATAGCATGCGTGGCTGATCGAGCCAATGCGATCGAGAGATAGGCTAGTTTGCTTTAGACATTCGTGGAGTTCGGCGGTTGTGAGTGGCCGAATATTGAAATATTGTCCCGCTCCGATGCAACTGAGCTTGATTGAGTGCTTGGACTCTCCTCCAGAGTGGGATGCCGAAGCCTCCGTGTGTGACTGGATTGCCAGCAAACTTTGGTTGCGGGAGGACTGGCGCGTAGAGATATGCAAGGCGCACCTGGGAGACCTCTACCTTCAGCAGTGCTAGGTGACAGGCAAATACGGCGCAAAATACTTTAGATATCTCCTCCGAGGAGCTGACGACGTAGTGGGAGGAAGTGCATCACAATACCCCAAGACAAGGGGGGAAGATCACTTGGGGCCGACGAGGGGGCCGCCTTAGTCCATTGACTTCACTGACCAGCACAGATCATAGTATGATCTGGCAACATGGATCTTCCTCAGTCAACCAGAAACGATTGTGACGGCGGTGATGATCACCTCCATCGCCGCCAATTGCATGGAGCTATTCGATGGTCACTGTCTTTCCTCCATGCATGAGGCGCTTACACGGCGACGCTGATTCGCTTGACTCGATTCCGTCCGATCAATCACGGCCCGTGCTACCCATCCGCTGAGGGGCCTGACTATGCCACTTTCGGCGATTTTGATATCAGTAGCTTGGCAGAAGCTTCACGATCTGGACTGGGCTTCAGTTTATAGACGCCCATCATCTCCGAAAGCGCTTTGCGACACACTATTGCCTCGTGGTGGCTGTCAGGGACTACGGTAGATCGACAGGAGGCTCGAAAAATAGCATATAATTCATTCATGGGTATGTATCAAACTCCTAAAGCGCCGCCTCTCCAGATGCCATTATAGTCCATCCATGCCATTATCATCATCATCACCCAATTGCTCTCGAGTCTCGAACACCATATATGGAGATTCCGTTTCAGGGCTCCCCATAATATGACGCCATGCATCCTGAATGCCGTCCAATGTAGAGTCGTCAAACGACAGGTCCAAGGAGGGTGACGGCAAGGCACATGAAGTTTCAGACGTCAGGTTCGAAGTTGAGGAACGGGACTGCTCGTAATACAATTCGAATAGAACAGCATCCTGCTCCGAACCCTCCGCATCTGCACGCGAAGCGCTCACGGATTTCAAAAACTTTGACACAGCTGCTTCCAAACGCGCTTTTGGGTTTCGAATATTGGTGGTACTGACGTATAGCACATCTAAATCAATTCATGTTAGCATGTCTTCTGTAACGAGGAGCATAATTAAAATGTAAATGAGTAGCATTCATCAGACTGTCAGAGGTTGTATCTTCAAGGGGTATCAGACAATGTAGATAAGTATTCGAGGTTGAATCATCATAGAATGCTTGCGTCATATAACAATATGAAAAGGAGTTGAGCTTACATTGTCCTTGGGGGCACTCCCCCGAGTCGCTTGAGTGCACCATGATAAATATCGGGTTTGATGAGGTTTCGCCATCCACGGCAAACACGTCGGCGGGGAAGGCAACAACCGCAACCGCTGCTACCGGCGCACCTTCGACAGTTGGCACAAAGAGTGATGACAGGTCAGTGGAAACTATAGCGACGAGCTTCGAAACCGTCGGGGCGTCTTGGGCGAGTCCTTTGTTTGTCTTATCTTGCGAAAAGATGTAGTACCCGGTTGTAACGCTCTCATTGTTCGTCAATTTGAGGCCAACTTCGGTCGAACCAATATCGGCACTAGAAACGCCAGTGCCTAGAACGTAGACGGCTCCCCCAACAGCGCCAGCTCTGCATCCCACCTGTGCGATCTCAGCACCGCCACCCCATTTCGGGACGACTGCCCCAAAGCCAGGACCAAAAACACCAATTGATGTCAGATGTCTTGCAATCCGAGGCAGAGCGTATCGAACGGATGTAACTGTGGTGGGTTCCAAAGACAGGGTCAAAGCAACAAGGTATGTCTGCATAGATGGAGGCAGCTGGAATTGTGACCCCAGAAACTCCACGAAGGGAGTATCAGCATGAGGCTCCCACACACCTGTCTGGTTCTCATAGTCAACCACGAACTTGATGAACTTCATCAGTCCGCGTTTGGCTCTGACGTCAATGCTCCTGTCCGAGAAGATATCTTCTCGACCATTCGGCATACGCTTCAGCGTTCCAGCTTCATGCGTAACCGTGGAGGCACCAGAGGTATTTTCATATAGCCACCAGTTCCCCACAGCCTGGAACTCCAGTTGCCTATAGACTTGTGAAGATACCAGCTGTGAGACGAGCTTGGATTTAGCATATATGATCTCGGGCGAGAGTGTAAGAGTGTACGCCCGTGAAGGGGACAGCTTCTTTGCACTCGACGCGGTCGTTTCTGCTTTCCGCCAGGACACCTTTGAGAATGGGGCGTTGGGGGTAGCTAAACTGGTATTAGTGGACTGAGCTTCAAGGAACCATCAGCGTCACATCGTACCTGCTAAGCCCTCCGCCCAAGCTTCCGCTTCTTGTAAGCTGAAGGCAGCTTCGGGACCACCGTAATAGTTATTCCCATCGACATGAAGCACCTTCTTGTCCGATCGCGACAGAGCCCTTCATAGGCTGCGTCAGTCAGATATGACTCGAGCAAAGCAAAGCTAGGCCAGAGGCACTCACAGTGCCAGTAAAGACTGTTGCAGTCCCGTCCCCTCAATCACGACATCCCAGCTTGTACCAGCGAGGGATTCCATGGTTTTTTGGATATTGAAGAAAAGAAGAGAAAGAAGCAAAAGTTTGTGGGAGTGGTTGTAGGCAGCGAAGTTTTTCGGATGAGGAATCCACGATTTTAGCGGCATTACATAAGCAAGACGACCCACTATACAGCAATATCTTCACGATCGCTTCGGCTGGGGATTTCCTCTTCTTTTTCGAAATTATACCGTTTGACCATTGTGTAGCACCGCGTCTTCTATGGCGATGTGAGATGTGAAGGTCCTTTCATTAGGGCTCTTCGATGTCGGACGGGAGACAAAACATGCGTTCCGTATCTACTGCTCTTGAATTTCACCTGACAGAGTAGTTCGAAGTGTTCGATACAGTCCCTCTATATCTTGTCAAAATAGAAGCAATATACTACCTATTGGTCTACTATATCATCTTGTTGATAGTGCGTTCCTTTGTACCCGGATTAAACCGTATATACGTGGCTTTGATACGCTGTCCGCGCTGGGGAACTCCTTTCCAAACCACACGTCACTCGCACCCCGTCTGGCAACGGGCGTCTCGGAAACAGGTCAAGATATATATGGTCATGGACCGATGCATGTATTCGTTGACGGTTTCCGCCAGCTGCAGCCTCCCAGGGGGTGTCTGGGCTGGATTTAGCATAGTTGAGCCGTCCGTTCACCTGGATGTGTTGTCGTTTTTGCGCCCAAGCACCGAACATATGTCCAAAAGATCATTACAGCTTGGCAGATTCTGTTTGATTTCTGGTTCCATAGAGCAAACTGTGAAAGCATCAGACGGAAAATATTTAAACAACAGTGATCTGTTGCGCCATTGGTTTTGCGGGGGGAAGACCCCAAATCCCCGCACTCTCCAAAGCTTCCCCATGTGCGTTTTGGACCACACCTTTTGCCATCCTACGCAAAGCCCACCTGAGACATTGAAACTGCTGCGAAGGGCTAATTAAGAAGCTCATGAGATAATCGATATTTCTCTAACATTTTGACATGACCTACTCTACGCCGTGAGCTTGTCTCCGTATATCGGAGGAGAAGGAGACTACTAACCACATGTGGGGTAGAATCTAAAGTCGGCCTGCCCCGCATCAACCGTCGTCATAAAGCTTCCCATTCCCAACAATAAAGCTTTTTCAGACCCAAACACCCTCAATACCCTCTGAACTTACAATTATAGATCCATTGGATCTTTTCTGGCCGTTCGAACCCTCCCAATCGAAGTTGTACAGAAAGCCACTTACTTACCTCTATTCATCACCAACACCTCGCCATCATGGCCTCAGCATCAGAACCCCATCAGACCATGACTCACATTAAACCCACTTCCCTCGAGTCCTTCACCCAAAGACTCCTAGAAGCCAACTCGGTCTCCACCGCCCACGCCGCCATTATCGCCAAAGCCCTCGTCCTCGCCGATCTCCGCGGCATAGACACCCACGGCACCCAGCGTCTCCCCTCCTACATTGCTCGCATCCGTAGCGGTGTCCTCTCCCCCACCGCCAAGCCCGTATTAACCCAGACCACCCCCGTGGCAGCACACATCGACGGTAAGAATGCCTTCGGCTTTGTCTCCGCCCACGCAGGCATGGAGGCGGCTATCAAGGCGGCAAAGGTGTATGGCATCGGCATGGTCTCGATCAGCCACTCCAACCACTTCGGTATGTCCGCATGGCTAGTCCAACAGGCTCTTGACGCGGGTTTGATGTCGTTGGTATTTACGAACTCGTCGCCGGCGCTACCAGCCTGGGGCGGTCGCGAGAAGTTGATGGGAGTGAGTCCCATAGCGGCAGGTGCGCCAGCGGGGAAGACGAAGCCGTTTATTCTGGACATGGCGCCGAGTGTGGCGGCGCGGGGGAAGATTTATAAGGCGCTGAGGCGGGGGGAGAAGATTCCGGGTGACTGGGCGCTGGATGGGGAGGGGAGGCCGACGGAGGACCCGGCGGAGGCGTTGAAGGGTGTTATGCTACCGATGGGGGGCCCGAAGGGAAGCGGGTTGGCGGTGATGATGGATGTGTTTTCGGGGGTTTTGTCGGGGAGTGCTTTTGCTGGAGGGGTGACGGGGCCGTATGACCCTTCGAAGCCGGCGGATGTGGGACATTTCTTGGTGGCAATCAAGCCGGACTTGTTTATGGATTTGGAGGCGTTTAAGGAGAGGATGGATACGTTGTATCAGAAGGTCGTGGGCAGCGAGAAGATGGCTGGTGTGGATAGGATCTTTTTCCCCGGAGAGATCGAGCAGGAGACGATGGAGAAGAGGTTGGCTGGCGGCATTCCGTTCGTGCAGGCTGAGATCGATGCCTTGAATGCAGAGGCAGCACTCGTGGGAGTCGAGAAGTTGGAGATATAGGTTTGTTGGAAGTAATGTAAAAGACGTATTTGAGAGGAGGCATTTGGAGCGATGTTTATATCTATCGTCGTTCAGTAATAATTAATGAATCTATACTATTTAGCTGCTTCAATTTTGTGTATAACTTCTCTGAGAGCAAGGAACATTAGAAGTCCTGCTATCATTATGCCCTCTAGGCCCTTTAACATCTTGCGAAGTATACAGTGGATGGTTCTTGATGCTCTTAGGTACGAATAGTTACTCAAGGACAATGTGTCATGGGAAAGAACTGGAAGAGCAATAGAGGCATTCCAGGGGGCATCACAAGGGCATTGCTGACACAGTATTGACGGATAGAATATTATATACAGGCATATATGTTCAGGGTAGTATAGGGCCGTAATCACAAGGAGTTTTCTATCTTATTGACATCGAAGTACGGCAAGTTGTCAGACAAATTGGCATCCAAAGTACGATCGAGTCATAGGAGTATTCAGTAACCCAGCACAGTACTCAGAACCGTCAGCTACCAGCCCAGCCTCCAAGAATACAGTAAGTATGCGTTCTTTTCCATCCCTATCCTAAGCTTTACCCTTACCTCGCCCACCACTGCTGTGGGCCATGCCTGGGGAGATTTCGGCCAGGAGAACTCAACCCATGGTGAAATCTTCACTGAAAACTACCCAACGCAAAACCTCCTCTGAAGCCCCTTACTCAACAACAAAATACTTGCCACACCTCTGTGCCAAATCCATCTCCTTCTCAGCATTACCAAGGGCCCCCAGTTGTCCTCCATCGATCCCACACATCCTACACACCCTTCTCAGGATCCTTCCCCTTCCTGCCCACTTTCAACTGTACTACGTAAACCCACCCCAACAACAAGGAAGGACAATGTAACCCCTGCCCCCCCATCCCAATCCAGCCACCACTTCTCGCGCCTGCATCGAATCCGGTCCCCCCGCCCCAATTCACCTCCCATCTCAATACGAGCGCTCAATCAGAAGAACACGAAAGCGCACAACAGACCGGAAGCCGCCCTGACATGCCGGCCCTGACTCCACCATCGAAAGAGGCGGCGGGCAAGGGCAGGTTCTCGCGAGACGCTATGATGGGTGTGGTTTCGACAAGCCCGGTATAGGGCCGCGCCGTTACATGGCAGCGTGTTGTGTCTCGCCACCCCACAACATAAGACCGCCACTGAGGATCTGGGTGGGCGCCTCGGGGCGCGGGGGGTGCCAGCGCGCAATCTGGGTGCTGCGTGGGAGGAGGGTGGGTGGGTTTCCTGTGTGCCCCGTTGAGCGATGGGCAGGTACCTAGTGCCGTGGTACTGGCATCTTGCCACCCGATCCAGCAGTGTGTTTCCACAGATGATGTGCGTAGTCCTTGTCTTAAGGGCGGCGATACTGCCCATTGCAGTTGGCGCCATGGGAGAGGCCCCTTGAGGGACTTGTTCGAAGGCTAGATTTCGATAGCCGGCCAAGTGTTGCTATAATAATGACTGTGTTATAGCCCTGACATAAATGAATCCTGTGCATAGTGGTGCCACAAGCACATATTGTATTGTCAATATTTATCCCATCGCTCACTATATCATCGCCCTAGCGCCATGGACCCTCTCACAACGTGCTCAACGCCGGTAAAAAGCATGGGAAGGTACTTCTAATAACGGTTATTAGTTCACGCTACAGAGAAGATCCTGACCGAGTTCCTCTATATCAGAGCTTGTTAAGTCAGAGCGCGAGGAGAGATAGCTGGGCACGTCCATTGTCGTCTGGACATTCCAATGCCTCGGCCTCGTCAACATTTGAGACATGTTTTTTGTGATTGAAACTTGAATGGCACAAAAAGCGGGAGACCTACTGTGCATCAGCGCCATCCGGCCGCGTTTGACGTTTGTCACTCATGAGGCGCCGTCTCTAAACTGGGGAGCTGGCTTGTATCGGCCTCCACTGCATGTCGAGAAAGCAAACTACGGCCGCCCCAAACACAATCCAGCATTGTGCAGTGCAAGCGCCTATACTCCTGTGACTAGCACAGCCATTCAGCGCCTCGCGGGTTTCAAGTTTGACAGCCCCGGGGAGTCGCACAACGGGATAGCATGCATAGACATACTGTGAACCCCATGTTTGTTCTCCCTACATACGAACATACGACTCGGGCAACAGCAGAAAAGCAATATAAATGACATGTGACGTACATAGCAACAACTATCACATTCCATCCCATCGTTCAGCACATTCGTGAAACTCGGTAAGTAAATCCAATTGGTAGTTGAGGCGTGATATTGCCTACAGCCCCCAGCTTTCGTCGGAAAAGACCTTTCCCAACGACAAGGAAAGCGCTACGTGCTGTAACTGCCCAGCCGTGTAGACCCCATTATTGCACCCCAGGCAAGAGCTACTGTACGGTGGCTGAAGTGGTGTTGCCGACGGAATGGTACGACAGAAGGGAGTCTGAGCTTCCGTAGAGCTATGAGCAAGGGATGGTAGCTGGCTGCTGATCATCTGAAGGCCTGGGCCACCATGACTTGTACTTAGTGTGCATGTGCTTCCCCCTTTTGGACGCAGCGCAGAGCATTGCTGCATTCTGCTTAAACAGGCTCTAAATCACCATGCATATGTCTCGAAGACTTAAAATTGCTCATTGTTTTCCGCGTTGTTTATTGTAATATATTCCGCTTTCCGAGGCCAATTTGGCGAAGGGAAACGCTACCGTTTCGGGTAGGGTTTGCGGCCATGACATATCATTTTATGATGTAGGCCAGGGAGAGGTCCCAGAAGGGTTAATCCTACAAAACGGAAATTTCCTAATGCATTCATTAATATTGTCCGCTCAGGTAAAAATGAGTAAATTAGAGTCCCTCCCGCTCACCTCTACTGCAGGCAAGCGCCTTGTCGGGTCAGACTTGAAACACATTTCTCGATGAGGATCGCCCACGTTGCCTTTGAAGCCTCAAAACAAGGGGGACTCTCCGTCCCCAGGAGGAAACCCTGTAGTTGGGCTTGGCCGGGGGGTCGGGATTCTCAATATGACTGTGACGGTCCTGGGAGCTGGGAGGGAGTATGGAGCACAGCGGACGTGGCGGCATACACCCGGTCGACTGGAACAAGAGCTAGGTGAAGTTCAAGGTGTATAGAGTAAGCAGAGAGAGCTAGAGCTAGAACTAGAGATCCCATGTGTGCAGTAAGCTCTCCACTCACTAGCCACGGTGCTTTTCCTGAAGAGTACAGGATGTTTAGACAGGGAGCAACTTTTAGCTATACGATCTTTTACTTCTTTGAGGCAAAAATAGCGACAAAGCAGATCATAACCCGTCGAGATAGCTTGTTTCAGAGAAATATAGCTGTTTTTGTTGTGATAGCTATCCCAAGACAGCCTTGACAGTCCGCTGTTCGTTGTGAGGTCCCTTGCCCCCTAGCCCCCTAGGAGGTTTCCCCTTAGAGGGCCCATAGAACCTTGTCTTAAGTCTGTGACACAGTGAGACATGTGGCGCACCGGCTCGCTTAGCGGCCCCACGGGACGGACCTCAGGACGGGTCCTTCATCTCAAGAAACGGGTAGAGAGTACTTCTAGACCAGAGCACTTGACACGGTCAACGTAGTAATGCGTAGTACTATTGTATGAATGGAAAGAAGCAAATCAAGGTATCCGATACTTAACGGTGAGACACGAATGTGAGACTTTACAAAAATAACGTGTACTTACCATTTTTATACAACTTATCATTTTAATTTTATACATACTGCAACACTGTAATAATAAATAACTCATAGCACAGTACATACAGTATATATGTGAATTGTAAGTACACAGAGCATACTCTCTACCCATCACTGGGAACTGACTCTACTGTAATGTACAGTATGTATACTATGATACATGAGTAAAAGCCACTCTACGGCCCCTCCGGTGAACTGAACCGTATTAGGACTAACTCGCAGCACATCACAGTAACTATGAATACAGTGCATGCCACTACAGCACCAGTGCAGTAGACCAACGGGCCAAAGTACCTCTACCCCCTCCCCATCCACACCACCTCCTTGACACGCTTCCTCCGAAATGAGTCGCTCACATCGCCCATGCCTTTCGGGACCAGCGCTACCTCCCCCGCCGTGCTCCACCACATCCCACACGCGGGCCAGAGGGAGGAGGGCAATGTGCATCTCACGTGCTTAACGGGGACGATCTTATCTAGCACGGTTCCGCTTCGGGTTGCCATTGGTCTAGATGCTGATCTGCGCTGCAGGAAGATGATCCGCGGACGGCAAGGGAGGGAGGGCAGAGGTACAGGTACTTGCTAGGGAGACGACATCACACACGTTTTTTGCTTTGCTGTGGGTGGCGGCGGGGGTAGGGTACCGGGGGTTAGAGGGTAGGGGGGAGGGACAGTACTCTATTCATCGCCATCCAGATCCATGGGATTATGTTGGGACAAGCAAGTAACTGGTGGGGGCCACCAGAGCAGGGCATCACAGAGGCAGGGCAGCAAACACTGTGCTGGGAGTACAACGAAACTGGGAGGCAAAGAAAGAAAGAAAAAAAGAAGTGGCGTGACACTGTGGTGGGGAAAAAGAGGGAATTCAGAACCAAGCTACCCTGCCGTTGTGCATTTTTTTTTTGCGTGATGGAAGTTTTTCTGATACGTCACCAGCATACGGAAAGCGGTTTACAGACAGGCTGTGGGGATCCCTATGTCTTGCCAGGATGCATATGTCCAGCGACGGGTAGGCTGCTGTCGGCCGAAAGGCAGTGGTGGAACAGGCTTTTTGCGGAGTGCTTTACTGATCTGGCGGTGCTGGCTGTGGTGGGTGCATTTTCGAGAATGATGCTCAGTGTCATTGATGAGCGGTGCATAAACTGAGGTTAGTGGGTCAGGTGCGACGTTTTTTCCCTTTTCAATATCCAGTTTGCCACTGATGCGCGTTCATCGATATAGCACAATTTGACGGTGTGCCGCGAGCCGTGGGCCGGGAGAAGAGACTTCCACCTTCCCATGCTCCATCCCATCAACAAATCCTCCGAATCAATTTAGGCATGCAAGTCCCGATCCATGATTCGAGTGTGGCAAGCAAACCGCATGTTGGGTGTGCTAACAATGAGGGAAATACCCCTCCCCCCCTATCGACTTCTATTCTAGGAGAGACATCCCCCCCATCCCATCCCGCACACAGTGGAGCGGTGTTCCGCGGGGGCAACACCACACACCCGAATCGAGGTTCAAGAATGGAGCAAAGCACTCCCAAGCTGGCAGTCCACGAAAAGTGCCAGCAACGGCAGCTAGCCACCCTTCGCTCCGGCACACTGAGACTGGTCTTTCACACCGCAGATCTTTGATCTCCTGCAGTGCCTGGACAGGGCCAGGGCCCTGTCCTGTCTTGCCCTGTCTGTCTGTTCTTCCCAGCAATACGATACAGACAGCCAGCGCGCGAGCACATACCCAGGCCGCTTCCATTCCCTGTGGGATTTGTGTACGCACGCATGTACTCACATCGCCAACAGCCTCCCCCTCGGCAACAAGCAGCAGCAACAACACCAGCATCCACAGAGGTATTTGTGATATCAACCCCCTCCCTGAACCAATAGATCATAAACGCAGTTCCATCCCACGACCACCACCCCATCGCCTCCAACACACTCACCCCAGCACAGCCCTTGCTCCAAGCAAGGCGCTCCCTCCCCTCTGCGCTGTCCCGCATCACACTTCCCTCCCCCCTACCACAGCGCCACGCCCTATCCTGCCAGCCCCTCAGCGCCCCAACCGATCGACAGCGCCAGTCCCAGTCACCCATCACGGCCCCTCGCCCCCTCGTCCCCCGGCACTTCTAGCACCGCCGGAACAGACACGTCCTATTCGCTTGCAGGGCTCTGGGATTCGCAGTGGCTAGAATCAGTGATGTGGGCTCCCAACGGTCTTTAGTGGAGCGAGCGAGCCAGCGAGCGAACGCTACAGAGAGGGGTGAGGTGTGGAGTCTGTCTGGCCCTGTAGTGAGAGTGTTCGTCGCTCGTCAGGGAGGAGGCCTGCCAGCGAGATAAAGGCACGCACGCACGTAATGCTACCCTACGTGTGCTGGGGACGCTATGAGTGGTTCCCCTGCGCTGTATACAGACGGGGCGACTGGCTCTTTGCTTCCGAGTGCCCTGGTCGCAGGATGGTGAGTACAGCAGGGAGAGTCATGCATGGCGACATGAACACCTTCTGTAGGGTAGGTAGTCAGGTCCATAGTACCATCGTAGTCGTAGTGGCTGTCCTGTCTGTCGCTTGGGACCTGGGCGGCCTGGGTGGAAGTAAGGGAGAAAGGTGACGGGCAGGTGAGATGCGCCTCGCCGTTTCAGCGCCCTCCCTTGCTTCCCTGTGTTGGTGCCGCGGCCATGGCAGTTCGAGAACCTACACCACACCACAGTATACTGTCCTGCACCACACTGCGCTGCACAGTAATGTAAAGAGGGGTTCAACCAACATCTCCATAGCCGTAGCCGACGAGCGAAACGATATCCGCTGCGTGTCTCTCCTGTATGTACGCCTCTGACGACTCGGCTGTCTTACAATTTGATGATTTTAGATCTTTTGTTATGTTTTTTGCTTTTTTTTGGTTTTACACACACATGCATACATACATAACATCCGCTACGCCGGCGGGTTGTTACAGTTGGGTGACGTACGTACGTTCAAAACTCGTCGTGCAAGCGTTTTGAGACGGATTTCAGGAAATCCTCTAGCTTCTTACTGCTACTCATCCATCACTCTCGCCACTATGTCTCGCCCCATGTTGCCCCCCACACTTAGCAGACCCTTCTCTACGGCACAGGACACGGTATATGTGCGGCTTTTGGCTGACTGGGGGGTAGTATTGAGATATCAGATTCCTCGCTATGATCGTCTCGGATTCCGAATTCCCCAAGGGCAGGGGAGGACAAAACACCGGGTTCCGTATTACTTGTAGTTAGTTATACAGGACGATCCTAAGGCTGGGTGGGTAGGTGCATACTGAGGGATTGTCCGTCTCAACAGTGAAGAGGGCATAAAAAAGACTCATGTAGGTATGTAGAAATGTTATGTTTGCATTTCAGATGTGATTAATTTTTGTGTTTCGTAGCTACCTTTGAGCTTCCCCCCCCACTTCCCCCAATCTTCACATAACTGTGTGTGTGACTATCTTCAACATCACAGAAGATATACGCTGAATTCCAAAAATTCCCGCCCTTGAATAAACGCTTCTCGTGAGAAAGCAAAAAAAGTCTCGTAAAAATAACCCTCCCATAATAGCCCATTTCTTTCGCCTCCAAGACTCCCAATTTGCTTTGCATTTATATTCCATTCTTTCGCTTGTCCCCCGTTTTTCGACAAAAAACGCTCTGCCCTCCTCGCCCGCCAAAGTTCCAAAAAAGTCCCACGCCGCGCCCCACTCTTCAAACGCCCCCCCCTTCCTTCCCCCACAGTTTCGCCGTCCGATAACAAAATTATGTCCGTGAATTCGAGTGATCGCTCGCATCCCGCCTTCCCGTGTCTCGTCCCCCCGTGGGCTCCAGCCCGCCTTAGCAAATGCCGCCCCCATGACATCCCCTCTCGTGGCGCTTCATGTTGCTCCTGACGCTAAACTTCTTTCCGCATCCGCGGACGGGGCAGCGGAAGGGCTTCTCGCCCGTGTGGCTGTGGCTGTGGATTTTGAGGCTGGAGGGGCGCGAGAAGGCTTTGTTGCAGGTTGGGCAGATGTAGCGGTCTTGTGGGAGTGGGAAGCAGGAGGAGGATGGGGCAATGTAGTGGTGGTGTTGCCAGGGGTTTGTGGTGGATGGTTGTGTGTACTGTGTGTGGGGTCAGTATAGGTAGAAAGAATGGGGATAAGGATCAGGGTTAACAAACATTTAGAAGTGGCCTTTGTTGGTAGTATACTCCATTCGGGAGCGGAGGATTTCCAGGCATGGTTGGGGGGTAGTAGCCGTTCATTTGTTGTGCTGGTGCCATAGGATACGAAGGTGGGAGGCCATATTGCGGCTGAGAGAGAGGAACGGAGGCTCTTCGTGATTCAACGCCGGAAAATCCTTCTCTTTCTGGGTTGAATCCTACATTGGCAGTGGGTCCGGGTTGGAAGCTGTATGCCGCGGGTGTTGATGCACAGCTGTATTGCGAGGTGGAGGAGATAGATGAGGACGGAGAATGGCGGCTTTCGGGTGCCGAGTCAGGGTGCGTGGGTGGAGTGAGTGGGAGTGACTGTCGCGGTGTTGTTGCTGCGCTTGATGATGTGTAATGTGCGGAGTTCTTACGGCTATCAGACGTATGTTGGGACACTGTGGGCGTTAGATGGGTCCAAAGGAGTGAAATGGAGAACTTACTTGGACGAGACTGTTCTTGTTGCTGAGAGGGGTTGTTGTCTGCGATTCCAAGAAGGCTTGATATTGAAGGGAGAGAGCATTTTGCGATTTCCTCCATCGGTGGCGACGGTGGCGGTTGAGGGACCTGAACGTAAGAGTATGACTGAGTTGGTTGTGCGTATGATCCTGCGAAGCTGCCGTCGTAGTATTCTGGATATTTCTGTGCTTGGAACCTCTGCTGCTCAAACTGCTCTTCTGAAAGATAATCCACAGCCACCGGTTGTCTCACTTTCCTCCCGTGCACCAGATTCGAGAGATTCATTGCCAGGAAGGGTTGGTAAGGATGGTGTATCAACTGTTGGGTCAAACAACCCGCGGACGAAGGCTATCTCTGTCCGAGCAGGTCTGCCTTTAGAAACTGTAAATTGTGACCTGCGACCAAAGACCAAGTGGCAACCAGACCACAAGTAACGTCCAAATGCTGGTGGTAGAACTGATAATGGGGACGTCTATCAAGTCCACGAACGTTGATAGCGGACTGTAGACGAGGCGCCGTAGAGTCCAGATAAAAGACTTGCGAGATTAATTAAAAGGCGAAACGGTACTGAAGCAGCGATGTCTAAACCAAGAGTCGCTGTATTTCCTCGCTGAATTCGGCTGACTGTTCTCAATACCCAGCAGCAGCACTTGATGATAGTGAGAGTCGGGCTGTCCCGCTGAAAGACCCGCTCGTTCAGATCAATGTCCTTTGAAGATTATTGTCCCCGAACCCTTATTAAACAGTATTGCCAGCGATAATCGTCCGGAAAGCGAGAAAGTTGACGACGGGTACTCAGATCGTATGGTGGCAAATCCAGAAAGCAGTAACGGTGGTAGGTGGTGGTTGAGGTTATTAACAGGCGAGATTGCACCTTCAGATAGTGATGGTAGTAGTAAGAGGCGGCGCGACGTTGGAAAATCAAACGGGCGTATTAAATGTAACACAAGAACAAAATAGTTTTTAAGAGAGAACAAAACTCGGGACTCGGGGGGATATATAACTTGATGAATAAGGTATTCTTGTTGTGAAAAGACGTTTGTGGAGTTTGGGGAAAGATTAACAAGACGAGAGAGAGAGCCAAGTGGGATGATATAATATAAGTGGACTACCGGCTAGTCATGAGCAGGCGTACGCAGCCTGGCAGTAAAAGTAGCAGGTAGTAGTGTAGTAAGTAGTAGTAGTGTAGGTAGTAGGTAATAGTAGAGAGGAGAGAGTGATGGGTATGTACTCGAGTATACCACCACCGGTACATGGAAGAGTATGTACAATACAATTCGCACGGGAACCGCTAAGGCGAGAAGAGAGTGAGAGGACCACCTTTGGGCGGCAGTTTTGAGCGGACAGGACAGGTTTAGTTGGCTGGCAAGGATGATTGGGATGGGGATGGGATTGGGATAGGAAACCCCTTCGTTGATGATGCACAGTACGAATCGAGAAAAGATGGACAACAGGCATGACAGAGAGACGGAGACAGAGAGATTGAATTGTGGGTGCGGGCGCGCGGCGCAGGAACTGTCAATTCCAGATGTGTGTGGTGCGTGTGCTCCGTGTGCGGTATGTGCGTTTCCCTCCCTCTCTCTTCTCTCTCTCTCTCTCCTGCGTCGGATTTCAGAGTGGCCACAGCCACAGGACTTCTCCGCCGCGGGCCACTGCTGGTGGTGCTAGGTGGTGGTGCTCGAACCAAGGAAGTTGCCCCATGCATGGGATGTGCCTAATCCTGGATGTGGTAGGGAAGTGCATGGGGGCATGGATTTTAAAAATGGGGCAACGACATTCTCCGTTGGACGTGAGAGACGAAGAACGTTAGAGGATCTTCCGGCTCAAAAGAGAACGGGACTGGGGTTGTGGTTGCCGGAAGGGTTCGAGGGTGTCGGTCGTGGGTCGTAGGGGGTAGGGAGAGTAGGGG